>VDFB02252616.1:170857364-170952160 GCA_007258455.2 Sequoia sempervirens
TTGATTGATTCTATTGAAGAGAATCGACGAAACTGATGAAAGATGTGTGTGAAAACATGATTTAAATACTAAATTAACATGATATATGCTAAGATGATTGATATGGGTGTATGTAAATCTAATCTAAATGTATGCAAGCTTCAAAAGATTAAAATCCTAATTAACAAAATATGCTAAATGTTTTCATCTATGTTATCATGAAAGCCATTAATGGAAGCTAAGCTAATATCCAAGTAAATAAACCTAAAATGATGTTAAATGTGAGTGCAAGTGCAAATTATTTTAACAGCATAAGTTTGTTGTTAAAGATGGATCCATTTGTCTCCAAATAGTGTCCTATTTATAGGAGAGAAAATGAGAAATGGAGGGTTGAGATCGAAAAGATTAATCAATAGTCAAGGATGGAGGAAATAGGAGGCATGGATCATGGATTCTCATCAACCAATGAGAATGCAAGATGAGATTCCAATCAAGTGTGCTCATTTGTTTCAAACAAACACACTTTTGACCTACACACAGGTCACCAGGTGACTTGCCCAAGAGGTCACAAGCTTAGCTTGCTAAAGAGGCTAAGTGAGATGATTGGAGGAGTGAGAATATTCCAAAGAATATTGTCATGGGTGAGGATAAAGATATTTGAAAATTAAAAGAAAACTTTAATTGTGCAAAAAAAGGGATAAGGAATATTCCATGGGAATATTTCCTTTTTAGAGGAAGATTAGTTTAACTGTTAATTAAACAAGGTTTAGTCATGCAATTAGGGGATTATAAGAATTAAATGGATATTCATTAAATTAAATAATTTAATGAATGGGGGAAAGAGATGAAATGCTATTTAATTAAATGAATTAGGGTTATTTAATTAAATAAGATGACTTAGGGATTTAAATTAAATAGTATGATTTATTTAATTTATTAGGATGAAATGTTAACATGAAATGGGGTGAATTAACCCAATTGAATTAATGAGGTTAATGGATGCAAATGATGTAATTAATTAAATAGCTAGGCTAATTTAATTAATTACACAAAAAGAAGATGAGTTTTGAGAGGAAATGATGTTAGTAAACCCGATTCGAGTGTATGATATCGTTAAGGTATTTTTTAGTGTCTACAGGTGCATCTAAAATGGACCTACAAATTTCATTTTCCCTTGGTCTACTTAAATAGAACCCCACAACTATCACTTTATTTTGGTGTATCTAAAATGAACCAACAATTTGCACACTTCAATTTGGGATTAAAATTTGTCAACAACTTGTACATTTGGTTTGGTGTTTTTAAAATTGAACCACATATTTGAATCCTTGGTGCACATAAAAATAACTTTGGCATGTTTGGTAGGTTGGTGTGTGTATGCATGCTCTTTCCTTGTGTGCATGATCTTGGAAATCAGAAATACCACTAACTTGCAATCTATTTGTATACCTTGAGGTGTGGTTTTATTTATGCTCTCCCCTTGTGACTCCTAAGAATGATCTTAAGGATCAAAAGAAACACAATTTTCATTTGTTTCAAACTAGGAGAAGTACTTGGGGGCCTCATCACCATAAGTTTTTATCTCAAGAATGTTTCTCAATGGGCTATATAAATGGGGTAGAATGAAATTTGTACCTCATGGAGTGGCTCACATCCTTCAATCTAAGCCCCATGACCCTTGGTCCACTGAGATAGGGAGGTGATGATTAGAGAGGAGACCTATCTTGACTCGGGCATATCAAATGAGCTCTCTATTCATGAAGGACCCCTTGTAAAATCTAGAATCCTAAAATCCATTTGTAAATTTTTAGCTTAAAGTGGTGCAATGTATAAGTATCAATGTGTGAAGTTATTGGTTATGTACTAACCTTTGTTGAGGAACTAATTATTCCTTGTTAAGATCTTTTCCTTTCAAGGTGAGAGGTGTCAAGGTGTTACATGACCTTGGAATACTCTAGTCACCTATTCATTGGATGGTATTTTATTAGTGGGCCTAATCTAAGTTGATAATCTTGATCTACCACAAAATTAGGATGTGTATCTATGGCATTTCTTTATTGTAAATCTACCTGTGATACCAATTAGCTTGGCTTTGTTGAAGAAGGCACACACAAATATTCCAAAACATCTAATTGAGTTAGTCCCACATGTTTTTTGTTATTTTCTATCACTTTCTTGACTAATTAAACAAAAATGAAACTTCAAAAAGTCAAAACCATAGGTCCAACTTGCAAAAATTCAACCTCTAAGAAAAACTGCAACTTTTGACTGTCACAGTGTGATGCCTTTGTATGAAAATAAATGCTTCTATTTTATCAAAACATCAGCTCTTTTTGCATCTCAACACTTTTTCACATCTCAATGCCTTTATTTTAGAGTAAAACATGAATTTTGCATCTCAATTCCTTTAATTTAATAGGGTGATGCTTCTATTGTATCTAGGTGCCTTTGTAGGCATTTTGATGCCTTTGTAGAAAATCATCCAAATCCTTTGATTGTATCTCAATGCTTTTGAATATCAACAAAAAATAGAATTCACCTAAGGTTTTTCTAGATCTTGAATTTTGACCAACAAACATTGTAAAACTTGAAATTTATGCAGAATAAACCTATAGTTATCCAAATCATTCAAAACAACAATAAAATCTATATTTTCATCTCCATCTCATGTCACTACTTCAGTTTGGAATTGTCTTTAAAACATCTTTAGTCATCATTGGATCAATTCAACCGCATCACAAACAACAAACCAATCCATTCAAAACAAACAACCTAGAAATTGACATAACTCACTTTTGGTGCAAATATCTACCATCATCTCCTAGTTTAGCTAAATTACTTGAAAAAACTTTCTTTCAGGTGCTTAGTAGAGTTAGTGACAAAACATTGTGAGTTAACTTGCTTTAGAGTCATTATTATACTCATAAAGTTTGAGAATCTATCATTCTCCTTAGCTTGGATTCATTTGTACAATACAAGCAAGGATAATCCCTAAACAAATATTGAACAAGAGACTTTATCCAAAACAAAATTTTTCCAAAAATTTAAGTTTTCATTCCATCCATTCATCTAAACAACATTCATCATTGTTCCAAAGTGTTGGAAATATTGATGAACAATCGACCCAATTGAAGTTGCACACTCTTCAAAGGATCGACCATGAAAGACACCATCCACAATAAAGTGGTTCAACATGAGCATGAAGATAGATGATTGATCAAATGATGATCTATGGTGATATTAAATTGATCTAGAATGATTTACAAATTTTCAAGAACTTTGTATATATAGGCAAGGTGAGATGAGGTAGGATAACTACCCTTGATACAAACATTAAATTCCAAATGCAAATAATAAACGCATGAGATAATTCATAGGAAACTATTAAATGCCTAGATAACTAAAAGTAAATAATAAGAAATTTCCACATTATAAATAACTTCTAGAAATGAAATCTAGGATAATTTAACTCCTAAGTAAGCTTATTAATGTGAATAGGTCCTAACTAATGAATAGTTAGGAAATAACCCCACTTAGACCAACACCCCCCCATAAGTGCAACTAGGGAGTGTAGTTATTATGCAAATGATACAATATGGAAATGTACTATGGATCTTGGAAATGAGGCCATGTTAGGTACCATGTACAATTAATCATGCAACTAATCTCTCACAAATAGAGAAAAGGAGATAACCCAGTGGG
Source organism: Sequoia sempervirens (assembly GCA_007258455.2). Classification (NCBI taxonomy): domain Eukaryota; kingdom Viridiplantae; phylum Streptophyta; class Pinopsida; order Cupressales; family Cupressaceae; genus Sequoia; species Sequoia sempervirens. Next base: position 170,861,046 of record VDFB02252616.1, read on the forward strand.
GAAAAACTCCTCTCCAAAAAAGAGATGTAATGCAAATCATGTACAAGTGATAGAAGTGATGTATGGGGGTCTCAAAATCAATACCCTCCAAGAGCTACATCCATCACAAGAATACAATATAATAACCCCTTCAATGAATGGAAATATGGAGACTAGATTAGCCCCCATAATGAAGTATAATCAAAACCATTGAAGAAAGTCTAAATCCAAAAGAGAACCCAATGAAAAAAAAATGTCTCCCCTTAGGAAGAAAGAGATCCAATGTTACATGTGGAAGATAGTCCAATTCCATGTGAAATGAGAAGAAAAAAGTATCACCAATAAAATATTTGAAGAAGAATCAAGTGCCTTTGAATATGTTTCACCAAAATTAGGATCCCCAATCAAGGTGGAAATAATGGAATGAGGAGACTCAAGAACATCCTGCAAAGAAGAATCTAAAAAGAGAAGAGTTACCCCCTCAAGCATGTCCTCCAAACATACATAAAAGAAGAATGAAAAACCAAATTTGAAATACTAGTAATAAATCCATCCTATAACCACAAATATGAAAAACAAAATATATCCTACTTTGTTGAAGTCCTTGAATCAACTATCAACTCTGATGAAGTATGTGATGATGGAACCACACAAAGAAGAGACAAATTCAACCAACCACCATAGTCATCACGAAAATTACTACCCACACTAGAAGAAGGAGAATTAGGAACATAAGGATCATCATCATGATAAAATTGGGAGAAGGTATACACCTTAGACTGATGATAAACATGACCCATAGAAATGAGTTCTCCTATCTCCTTAAAAATGTAAACTAAATCAGATGTGAGCTCAATTGTGTTTCCTGACTATTTAATATGATAATATAAAAGAAGATTATGGGCCATCTCAAGAATATAAAGGGAATTATACAATTTCCTTGTACCTAAGTTAGCATCACACATACCAACAACATGAACAACACCATTGTTTGTAGTCAAGATACTATCATAATATGATTCTCTAAGTGACCTTAGAATAATGTGATAAAAAGAGAAAGCAATATGTTCTGAAGCACCTGAATCAGTAATCGATCCATTAGGTCTATCAACATAAGTGGTAATCAATACACAAACCTTACCTCTTAAATCTCTAGAAGTAGTTCCTTTATCCTCTTTGTTTGGAGTATCCTCCTGTGTGGTAGAAGAAGAATAAGGAACTAAAATATATTATGATCCTTAAAAAATTGTTTCAACTCATTTATTTCCTTCTTATAGAAAACTTGTTCACTATTCCCAATCCCTTTGCAAAAGATACATGTGGGTTTCTCCTTCTTTGGTTTATCCTCTTTAGAAGAGGTGGTGGAAGTCTCACTAGATTATGTCTTAGGATTGTTCTTTTTCTTCCCTTTCCCCTTAGGTGGTGTGACTATCAATGCATGAGAGTTAGAAGTGACATCATGCTGGCTAAGTTTTGATTGTTCCCTAGTCAATCTTTCAAAAAATTCACAAATGAAGGCATGAAAAATATATCACCTAACCCATCCATAGTGAAATAAAAGGAAGTGGAAAAATATACAAATACACCTGTGAATGTAGAAAAAAATAGAAATATAAATTCCTTATCAGCTTTCTCTTTTCCACAACTTGCTAATTGAGATCGCAATGACTTAAACTTCACCAAAAAATCCTTAATAGTAGGAAACATATCAGGAGAAAGAGATGCCAATTCTGCTTCTAATTGTAAATCTCTTACATCACTAATAGAACCAAAGAGATCCTTATATTTATTCCATACCTATCTAGGTGTAGTGTGTGCCTCAATGTGGAAGAATAGGGACTCAAAAACATGCATCTAGCAGTCAAACCCATAGCCTCATCACACATGTTTTGATGTACAAATCTCTCATATTCCCTATGAAAATTAGGTTGTTCCTCACCTAAGGTAGACCATAATCCCCTAGACCAAAGTAATTTATGCATCCCCACCTTCCATGTGTGATAGTATGAGGAGTAAGAACTGTCAATCCTGATTCTTCCATTAGAGCCACAAACATAAATTGAAAAAAAAAAAGGAAAAATATCTAATATAAACTGATGTGAAACTCCCAAAATATGATTCTCAACTAAAAATTAAGCCTCCCTAATCAAGTAGAACTTCTCCAAATAGCAGTATATATTAGTAATTAAGTAAATGCCACAAATTGCAAAAAATCAATGGATTGTAGTTGGGGTTGAATCTGAAAAAAGTGCATGGAAAGAATAATAGAGATTTTTATCACCCTTGTAATACCACTATAATCCCAAAAATCTAACAATCTGGAAAAGATATGTTAACTCGAGATTCCAAAAGGAAGAATTGACTTCAGTTGGAAATAATTTATACTTGCAACAAAATATGGAAAAGTTATTTGCACTAGTGCTAAGTACATAGGACCAAATTTTCATTAATATCTCATTTGCAAAATTTCAATATCTTGGAGAAAATTCATTGGAAAAATGATTTTTTTTCCCAATTTGGGCCTCTACGCTAAAAAGGGGAAAAAAATAAGCCCCTTCGGATGCTATCCTCTAGTCCTCAATATGACCGAGGGCATAGGGGTGAAAATAAAACCAGCTACTAGGTGAGTGGTGGGGTGGTAGAGCTAGTTGGTAGAGGGAGGTCAACACCATTGGTGGTGCTTTTGATAGGTGATAGCCCCTGGACAGTGATATGACCTTAACATTGATGGAACCCATGACAAGTAACAATGAATGCACAGTTGGTAGGAACAAAAAATGGTAGTCGGTGATAAACAAAGGAACCCAGTGGTAGGTAGGTGAATGATGGGGTAAGTTAATGGGTCGACAATGACTACAATCAGATTGACAAGAGTATAGTGTGTATGTGGCCAATAAATTTATTTTCCATAAAAAAAGCCTCTATAGACTATTAATAATATCCACCAAAATATTAATATGCCAAAAAAATATTAATCCACTAAATAATAATGCCCTGTAACTTTAATAAAACCTTTGAGAAAATATTTTTGTCTGTGGATATAAAATATAAATCCCATAATAATATACTCACCAAAATATTTTCTCAAAAATTAAAAATGAATTTGCAATAAAAAAGCCAATCCCACAAAAAAAAATTCACACGAGATTCGGGGAGTGATTTTATTTTTGTCCATCGTACTATATGGCCGTACAGAATCTCCATACAATTGAAAACCCATCAAATTCCTTTGAGATAAAAGTGCCAAATTTCAACAATTTGACAAACATTTTAGGATCAAAACCCTCAAACATAATGAAACCCCTCAAACTTGCAATGAAAGTCTACTCAACTCAACTCTCGAATATGAGATTGATACCTTGTTGGAAATATTGATGAAGAATGAACACAATTGAAGCTGCTCATTCTTTAAAGGATCAACTATCAAAGACACCATGCATAAGAAAGTGTTGTAACATTAGTATGAAGATAGATGATTGATCAATTGATGATCTATGTTGATATTTAATTGATCTAGAATGATTTAAAAATGTACAAGAACTTGTATATATAGGAAAGGTGAGATGAGGTAGGATAACTACCCTTGATACAAACATTAAATGCTTGATGCAAATAATAAATGCATGAGATAATTCATAGGAAAACTATTAAATTCCTAGATAACTAAAAGTAAATAATAAGACATGGCCCCATTACAAATAACTTCTAAAAATGATAACTCAAATAATTTAACTCCTAAGTAAACTTATTAATGTGAATAGGTCCTCACTAATGACTAGTTAGGAAATAACCCCATCTCAATTTGAGGTAACTCAAATATCCTAACAAAAAAATCTCCATACGCTTTCAAAATCCATATCTCCTAGGACAACTACAAGTTTTATGGTCACAACTAGATCTCAAAATAAAGTGAAGAAGAATCTTAGTGGCATGACTCCTCCCATTACCACAAGTGCTAGTGATCAAGTGTATGGCATTCCTAGAACCAATCCTGAATGGTATGAAATTCATGTGCCAAATAAAACATAACCCAACCTCTTTGAAGTTGAAACCATTCATATAGTTGACAAGAGTAAGAAATCCATTGACTTCACTCCCAAAAAATATTAGAGATGCAACAAGACTCATCTCTTGTTAAGGTAATGGATTCTATAATAATTCTTGATCCAAAATTATAGATGTTAAGACTCACACAAGTTGGTGCTAAATTCCTCACAAATTTTGATATCAATCAACTTTGGAAACAACCAAACTTTTTAAATTTTGGAGCAAGAAACCATCCACAGGGAAGTGACCCCTTAGTTCATAATTTCATTGAACAAATACCTAATCCTTTATCAAAAAATTGATACATAGTAAAACCATGGAAACTTTACAAGGAGTGGATCAAACAAACTTTTCAAATCAATACAATAATTTTCTATATAACACTCAAGGTCTAGGGACTCCAACAACATAGGCTTAAAAAATACAAAAAATCCACCACCATGCACCAACCAATCAAATCCAAACATACTCAATCCAAACATACCAAATTCAAATTTGATGAACTATGGGAGCAATCCTTTTAGTACACCACCCTCACAAAACATACATGTTCATCAACAACCCCCTCAACAACCTTAAACTCAATATCAACCTCAAATTCAACCTCAATATCAACAACCACCTCAACATAACATCCTTTCACAACACCATCAACAACCTCCCCAACACAACATCATACCACCAAATCAATATGTTCATTGTCTTGACAACCATATCCTACCACATCACACCAACAAAACATGGCATACAAAGAATAATTCAAGCACAATAACTCCAAGTACAACAAAAAGTTTTTCCCAACAACAATTGCAAGCTTAACAAAAATTACATGCTCAAAACCAATTACAAGCTCAATAATAGTTACTTGCACAACAACAGTAACAACAAGCCATGCAACAAAACCCCCAACCAAAAACCACACCCCAACACCAATATGGACCTTACAATGCACCTCCTCCACCTGAACCAATCTAGCATATCAAATGGGTTCCTTACCTTAAAGAAATCTCCAATATAAAATAGGTCCACAACCTCAACCTCCTTATAATCCATATAGCACAAACCCATCTACATATCAAGATCCAAATCTATACAACACTTACAATCCGATACCAAACATTCCATCTATAGATATATCCTCACAAATTCAAATGTTGAAACAAAAGATTTAGGATATAGAACTAGGAAAGATGAAAAATCATACATTGTCCAAGACTTATGTCCATACCCATTCAATAGAAGCATAAAAAATGTTACCCTTTCCCCCAAACTTCAAAATTTTTAGGTTTGATAAATAAAGAGGATGTGGTAACTCTGAAGGGAACATAAGAGAATTCTACATAGCTTGCATGGAGGTATCAAATAACTATTCCTACCTAATGTGTCTCTTTCCACGTAGTTTGGGTGGGAAAGAAATTATAGATCAATTTGTAGCTCATTTCTCCGACAATATTGATGTCAAAATAACCTTATAGGAACTATACTCTCTCAAAAAAAACAAAGGATAAGCCTTTTCCTCTTTCCTACAAAGATGGAGACACAAGGAAAGCAAGTGAAAATGGCCAATACCCTAAAAAAAATGTAGAGATCATTGCAGGTATTCTAAACATATATCTCACCTTCCAAGTATGAATGCAATGTGTTACAACCTTTGGAGAACTCATCTCTAAAGGGATTAACACTAAGAGATAACTCATTGCTAAAGGAGCAATTGGTGCAAATCTATAAGGACAATCACCAACCATCTAGTTCAAGTGAAAAACTCTATATATTGGCCAAAAATAAGAATGTAACTAATGACAGTATCATTGACACAAAATTTGTGATAAACATCCAATATCACATGAATAATCAACAACATAACATACAAAACACCGATCCTCCAAGAGGACCACCACCATCAAGACCTAATAATGTTCCTCAATGAAAACTTACTCCCTTAGGGGAGCCTATTGAGATGGTTGTATATAATGATAATGAATTTTCCCAATATCATAGAACAAAGGGTCATAAGATCTAGAATTGTGTGAATCTAAAACATCTTATCCAAGACCTTCTCGATCAAGGGGAAGTAAAAATTGATCAAATACTTAGAAAATATAGAAACAAATATCTAGGAATCTATAAAAATCCAATGCTCAATCATGGAAAATCTAAATATTATGGAAAAGAAAAAGTTATAACAATGTGAACCATACCTATGATAACGTAGTAGGACATATCTAGGGACTTGATGAGTATGCCAATACTAATCATTCTTCACAAAATGAGAAATTGGACATGTATCAAGATACTTTCCTAATGCATGATCAAGATCAATCAACAGTTCCTAGTAATATTATATATCGAAAGGATGGCATCAAGTATGTCTTAGATCACAATATATCTCCTTCACTCAACTTCATGATAGGACACATTGAATAAGTCCCATTAAGAGATGCTTGTATCATACCATTTGAATCCATCAAGACTAATCAAGAGTCTTCTATCCATATTCCATCATCAATCCAAAGTCCATATCAAGAAAAAAATCTAGAGTATAATGGGAGTTGCTCTAAATTGAGTCAAGATCGAGAATCCATATCTCTGATGTACTATAATGATTTGAATGGTTTTTCTCAATCTATTAATGTCATTTTCTCTTAAATGAGTCAAGAACAAGAATTTTATTTTCCAAAATACTATCATGATCTAATATTTTCCAATCCATACAAGATTTAAAAAATGATGATCATGTTCATACACCAATTACTCCTACATGTACCCATGAGATGCTTACTTGCGATGGACACGTAGATGATCTTCCTCCACAATCCTCATGAGCATAGGCACTTTCTATAATTCTTGCATCATTTCTTCAACATTTTAGAGCATATTTTGTGGATCACACCCTCTCATATCAAGATTTACAACATGGATTATGCACAAATTGAGCAATCCATATCACAATTATGCATCAATCCATAATGGGATTGAAGGATTGCACATTCACTTTGGTTAATTGATTTGATTTATGTTTAATTATTTAGATTAAACCTTTTTAATACTTTTCAAATGAATTTCATTGAGTATGGATTTTTAGATCTCAATTGTGTGAATTCTTAGTGTTTTAGACTCTAATTGATTTATTAATTCTTACTTCCCCTATGATAGTTGAGGTAAAAATATTGTTTATGTTTCAAATCTTGTTAAGATTGTTAAATTGTTGTAAATCTATTATTTTTATTAAAAAATTAGGAATGGAAATTTCAATGGTATCGAAGCATCTTTCTTGCCAACTTGTGAGTGTGTGGTAATGCAGGTTCACGCAAAAAAGTGATAGGGAAATCAATTGCTTGTGAAGGGAAAAGAGAAAAGTAGCTACGGTGAGAGAGATGAGGAATCCCACTTCAGGGAGGCCATTAGGATTGAAAAATAGAGTTGGTTGGAGAATTCTAATCTACTCTAAGGGATTCTATGGTGGAAATGGTAAGAAGTTTGAAAGAAATGAATTAGTAAGGGGCTATTAAGAAATATACATCAAATGAGGCATAAGGAAGTAATTTAGCGAATTCATTTAACCCAACCCCAAATACATTTATTTTTGAGTTTCTAGAGAGCGATGAAACAAAACTACTAGAAGAATAACCTATATGTCCATGATAAGAGGATGAAATGTTGAAGTATCATGCTGAATACAATGCCTTAGATTCAACCATCCATCATCACATGTCTTTTGTTGAATATTATGAGGTGAAGACAAGAAACAAGCTTAGAAGGAGAAGGTCTCAGGAGTATCCCTATAGGGACATTCAATAAAACTTGGAGAAGTTCAATATAACCAAACATGATGGATTAGGTAGTTGTTTAGCTAGGGTATGGTTGCATAAGTTAGATAAATATTTATCCTTAAACCCCATGTTTGAAGAAGAGGCCATTAATTTTACAACTTTACAGCTAGATTATGTGGTTCATGAGTGGTGGCGCCATCACTTGGTGACCAAAGGACATGATTTAGTCACTATCCTTGAGGATTTCAACCAAAGATTAAGGGAGAGATTTGACAGTAAGGATCTAGAGATTCAATTTAGGGAGTTAGCACAATTGAAGCAAAAGGGTAAAATTGAGCACTATGTGACAAAATTTAAGAGGTTACCAATTATTGTTATAGATGTGATAGAAATGAGACATATTTATTTTTATAGAGGGTCCATTTGATTCACTCAAGGGTTTGGAAAGATAATTACATTTGTATTCCTTACAAGAAGCCATCAAAAGAGATATGAGTTTGAAGGACTTGGTGACCAAAATAAAATCCTACCTCAAGAGTGGACTATTGATGCCACAAAAAATCCCCCTCATAAGAGTGTCCCTCAACCTAGGGAATTGCTTCCAAAATTGAGCAAGATGGATGAGACAAAGAAATAACTCAAGAAGAAGAAGTTGTGTTTCTCTTGTAGAGAGTTGTGGAATCTTGGACATAGATGCTTGGGTAAAGAATATATACATTACATGGAAGTGGTGCCAGACAAAAATTTAAGTCAGAAGATGAACTTGAAGTATTTGAAGATTCTTTTGATCATATTATTGAAGGGGTAGAACATGAAGTCACAAGGGAGAATACACTTTTCACTCTTGTAGGAGCCCCAAAATACCTTCCCTTCAAGGTTTATGGAGTAATTTTTTTATATTGAATATACAAGAAATAATAGATACAAAAACAAAAAAAGATCTAAAATTACATCAGATCTAGCACAACGCTAGCTAGAAAAAACCCATCCTATCCCCCCTCATTACAAAAGAGTGGGAATAAGTGCCCAACATCTAGTCCCAAAAAGAAGCCATTACAAAATAACTTCAAGCCCCAAATTGGAAGAGAGTACAAAGTCCAATATTCACCCTGTCACAAAGATATTAGCATGAATACAAAAGCATACTGAATAAGATAAAACCAGCTAAGATTAGATCAAAAGGATATACAAAATAGTTGTCTCCAAGTGATTAAGCAACACTGAGAACACCACTAAGGAGCACCAAGGCATTGTCAGCAACAACCTCATCATAAGAAGGCCTGCCATTTTGAGTCCTCTTCTCCGCATCTTTCTTTTTCCCACAACAAACTCATTATGGAAGGCTTGGAGAGCCTTCAGAAACAAATCAACACTAGGATGACCCTCAGTCCATAGATGCCCGTATCTTGCATCCATAATGTCAATATTACCTTGTCTGTTCTCCAAATAAGCCCATAATTTATCTTTTGAAATAGCCACCATAATGTACACCTGCATTGCAATGGTATAAAATATGAGTCTCCTAGAAGACTCGGTAAGCAACCTTTTTATCCCTTGAAAGACATCTTCATTCCCCACTTTCCAAATAAACCAAAGAATATTGGAAGACAAACATAACCAAAAAATCTTTGCATTTTTCCCCAACTTAATATTATGAATGAAGAAAAATCTTCTTAGGAAGCAACTATCCACTAGAAGACCAAATATCAAGCCCATTACAAAATAATTTCCAAACTTCTTGAGAAAAGATGCAGTAAAAAAATGTGAAACAGAGTTTCAGGAACTCTACACAGGTTGCACATTAGAATATCATCATAATTGAATTTAAAATAAATCTTCTACAAAATAAGCAACCATCTGAAAGTAGCTTGCTTAGCTTCAATCAGCCTGCTCCAGTTATTCTAAAAAACATTTTGCCATTGAGTTTTATCCCATTGCTATTTCCAAACTTGATTCGAATAACTAGTTAAATCAATGTGCCCTATTAGGAAAGTATAGAGTTCTTTAGCTTTAGTATTCCTTATATTTGAGCCATTTTTGTAGTGGAAATCTTTAAATTGATCAGGATTCTTTTTAGATCTTATAGAAAACTTTATCCAGCTATAGGCCTCTCTAAGGACCTAGTATGTTCTCCAGTTAGAGGGGGGAAGATTGAATTTAGAAACCAACTCATTCCAACCTTTCAATTTGCCATCATTCAAAATATCACTAAAGTGTCTAATCCCCAAGGAAGCCCAACATTTTTTTGAGCAGCCCTGGATAAGAGCCAAAGGCTTCCCTCTATGATGAATGTTCCACCAGATCAGCCTATGAGACTGAATAGTTCCACCATCTCCATTAATGACCTGATGATTATCAAGATGAACTTTCATTATCTCCCATGCCTTCCAAATAGTTCTAAAAACATTGGAACCAACAGGTAACATGACCTCCTAACTACAAAGGATAACACTGAGAGGCAAGGCCTTCCAAGATTTAGCACATTTAGGAACAACTCTGATAATATTATGCCGAATCAACACTTTCCAAGGCTCCACCCCATCTAGAGATCCAAGGATCCATTTTGAAGCAAGGGCAGTCCCTTGCAACTTCAAATCCTTCAGCCCAAGACCACTTTTACATTTAGCAATGGTGCACCATTCCCAATTAACCGCATGTCTCTTTCTTTTTCCCTTCCCATCCGACCATAGAAACGATCTAATTCTTTTTGGAATCTCATTAATCTGGTAGGAATTGAAAAACCACATGGAGGAAAAGTAGATACTATAGGAAGACATAATTTTCTGACAAATTTGAATCCTGCTAGCAAAAGAGAGAAATTTCCTATTCCATTTGGAAATCTTCTTCTCAAATTTATTTTGAATCCAAAGCCACATTTCCTTCAAATCTGGATCTAGAGCAAAGGAGATCACAAGACATATAACTAGTTTATGAGGACCTCCCAATTGAAGTCCATACTTTGTTATCCACTATGGGGGTCGATCCATCCAACCTAACAACCAAGACTTAGATGGAGCAATCTTAGCACCTGAAGCTAGATAGAAAAGATCCAACTTCCTCATTAAATTTGCAAAGTTCTAATCTTCCAACTCAAGCAGAATGGAAGTATCATCAACAAATTGTAAATTGAGAAGCTCATTATCATCTAGAAATTTGATTCCTCTTATCCTTGGAATTAAAGCGTTCTCTCTTAGCAAGTAATGGAAGGCATCAAAGGCAATGACAAACAATGCAGGAGCCAAGGGGAAACCTTGTCTAATAGATCGCTCTAAAGGGATTTCTTGAGTGGGAACTCCATTAACCTCAATCTGGCCAGAAGCATCATGGAAGAGAGTTTTAACCATATGACAAAAAGTCCCAGGGAAACCAAATGCATCCAGCATCATCAACAAGAAGTTCCACTCAACCCTATCATAGGCTTTCTCAAAATCGAAGAGCATCGTAGCAACATTCTGATTGGAAGATTTAGCCCAATTCAATGCCTCGTAGCTAGTAATTAGGTTTTCAAGAATATATCTTCCCTTAATGAAACCAGTCTAAGTAGAGTTGAGGAAGTATTCCAGCCACCCTATTAGCTAGGATTTTGGCCAAAATCTTATAGGACACAGTTAAAAGAGTAATAGGCCTCCAATTCTTGACCAGAGTCCTATCACCATATTTAGGGATCAGTTTGATCACATTTTTATTAATCTTGCTAAAAAGAGACCCCTTCTCGAAGGCATCTTTATACACAAGGAGAAGGTCCTCACAAACCCAATATATGAAAGTTTTGTAGAATTCGGCTAGAAGCCCACCAGCCCCAGGGGATTTATCATCCTTTAGAGATAAAATGGCCTTCTTGACTTCTTCAAGAGACACCTCTTTCCCCAAATAATTTGCCATATCCTCATTAATTTTCTTAGGAATAAGAGACTTGATGTGCTCTCTTGCCTAAGTATTATCCCTCCCCTCTTCATCAGAAGAAAAAATCCCTTTATAGAACTGAAAAAAATGATACTTTTTCTCATCCTGATTAGACACCAAAGAACCATCCATATTAATGAAGTCAATCTGCTCTCTGATATGCTTTCCCTTAATGTATCTAAAAAAGAATTTGGAGCCTTTATCCCCATTCTCTAGCCAATTCATCTTAGCTCTAACCTTAAGGCCTTTGATTTTGTTATTCTGGAGCCTTCTAAGAGAGTCTTTAGCCAAAGAAAACTTTTCAACAAGATCATCATTTGTAGGATCAGACTGCAACTCAAATTCTACATGAAGACTATTATCCTAGAGCAAGGTCTCCTTCTACAATCCTTTTCTCTTTTCCTCCCAATGGTTTGAAAGAGGATTTTCCAGCCTTCAGTGTTAGTACCCCATCTCTCAATAGGTGACATAGACTTGAGCATCCATTTATTAATTTGTCTCAGACACAAGATGGCATTCTTACAATCGACATCCTTTAGAAGTCTGGTATTCAAACAAAAACTGCTATTATACCCAGAAGCCTTAGGAAAGCCATCCTTCAAGCAAAATGAGGCCCTAATAGGGTGATGATAAGAGAGAGAGAAGGGGTAGACCTCAATTTTTCAGCCATTATCCATCAAAGAAGTAGAGAAGAAGTCCTTACTAGCATAAAATCTATCCAATCTGCAATAAATCCTTCTACCCCCTTTTTGAGCATTGCACCAAGTAAACTAGATTGCATGAGTGCTTTTCTTTTTCCCTTCAATGAGATCTTGTATTCTAAGTCTAGATTTCATCCTTTACCAATAAAACCTCTCATTTCCCTTCCAAACCCAACCTATACCTCCCCATTTATCCCCATCCTTCTCCACAAAGTTGAAATCACCACCAATAATTCAAGGAACCTCTTGTAGAGAATACAACTAGTTCCACAACAGGACACTCTCCCTATAGTAATTGGAAGCATAGATCGAGCAGACTCCAAAGCATCTTGAGTCTTTCTTTAAGATCACACAAACTGCTCTATTACAAGGGGAGACCCCATAGCAGATCACATACTGAGCCCAAGAATTAGCAACCAAGAGAGCAACTCCTCCTTTACCCTTATCGTGATTAGTAACAAAATAGGAAGAATCTTTCCAAATAACCTTCAAGCTTGTCTCCAATGAAAAGTCAATTGCCTTAACTTCTTGCAATAGGAAAAAATCCTTCACCTTATTCTGGGCAAGAAACCTCCTAACAACGTGTTTCCTATCAGGAGACTCAAGTCTCCTAACATTCTAGGAGATACACCTAACCTCCATTAATTATGATCACTAACTGAAGGACCTTTATCACTCCTAAAATTTTCAAAACATTTAGGAAGCTTAGCTTCTCTCTCCACCCTCTTAGCAGTAGGGGGAATGATCCCACTAAGTTTCTTTCTCTTATCCTTCTGAGTATGGGTAGAATCTTTGTCTAAAGGGGATTTAATAGCATCTACACCTTTTTTCTTTCTATATCTTCTAGTTTTCCTCACAACAACCTCCATAGGGTTCTCCTCCTCATCAGTGATATCCTTGGCAGTCAATAGCCCAAAATCATTTTCCAAATCCATGCCAGATTGAGAAGAAAAACCATCCGAACTCAACAGGCCATCAATGAAGTTTGGAAAATTTTCAGACACATTAGGGATTGACATATGAACTTTCTCATTTCCAACCACAAAAAGAGATTGATTTGTAAGCTCTAGGAGCTATAGAGTTAGTCACCAAGGTCCCCTCAGAGAAGGGAGACGTGCCAACATTAATACTTCCTTTGTGCCCCTCCACCTAGAGAACATCAAAGTCCTGAGGACCATCCTTATTAGCTAACAATATATTTGCAGCCTTAGGGGTTTAAGAAGTCAAGTTATAGCCCTCATCCTGAGGGCTTTCTTCTAATTGAAAATTCCCCACATTGCATTCTTTAAAAACTTTTGAGTTAAAATTATACAATTTATTTTCTTTATCAGAAACATTGTTAGCCTCATTACAGGTTTTTCTTTGCATCAACTTTAGAAGGGCAAGCTATTGAGCATTCAATTTAGTATTATTGTCAAGAATGCTTGAAAACCTTAAAATTTCAGGCACAGATACCACAAGACCTTTTGAAGTATCCTCACTTAATTTGTTACTATCCTGTATAATATGTTCCAGATCAGAGAGAAGGGAAGAAGAAGTGCATTCAATATTAGTGGTTGCATCCCTATTCTTTACCATGTTCGAGCTTACCCGATGCGAAGGAAATGTATCTGGAGGATTATTAAAGTTAGGGTTTGGGAAATGCTCATCAATCTGTTGTGGGGTGGGGCCGGACTACGTTGAGTCCCCAAATTTACTAACTTCATTTTCTACACAGACCTCCCCTTTGGGAGCTGGCATAGGGTTTCTGTTATTCCTTTTATTTATCCCATTTGAGGTGGCTTTTTTGTTAAATTTATTTCTAATAAGCGGGAAGTTCCTTCTCACATGGCCTTCCCTTCTACATAAATAGCAGGCGTTGAGCCCTCTGAGGGTTTCAATTTCACAAGACATAATACCAGTGTTAAGATGAATTGCAATAGTCCCTAGCAAAATTTTACCTGGAGAAAGAGAAACTAGGACCCGGGCATCTGAATGCGGAAGCGGAGACCTGGTATCATCAACCCTAATCACATTTCCATAGAGTTCCAACAATAGTGGAACAAATTTCCACAAATGAGGAGGCACCCGTTTAATGGTTATCCAACGCGGGCAGGAGAGAGCAAATACCTCATCCTCCACAACCTTAGGATTCCAAGCCAGAGCCCAAAAAATCGATGACGCCACATTCCAAAATTGTTTCTTTATGACCTCTGCTTGAGAATTATGGTTATTAAAGAAAATTACAAACAATCCTTTTTGCACCATTCGACAATAATAGAATTGAAACCCTAATCTTTTATTCCAGACATTAGAAAACCAATCCTCCAAATACTTAAGTATCGAAACCCTACTAGGATCCATGAAAAAATATAGCCATTTTAAGTAGTTTATTATCTTCTTCAAGAATGGCCTCATTCAAAGCTTGATTAGGAATCAAAATATCTTTCATGGGAGAAAGCAATAGGTGCTTACCTTGTTCTTCTCCACCATTTTCCTTCCCCTCTTCGTACTTGCCGACAGAGAACCTAGCATCCACTGACAGCCTCCCTCTTTCACTCACAACATTGTCACAAAAATACTTTGGGGGTCATGAATATGAGAAGCAAAGGCATTCACATTAGAGACCCCCAGAAGCTCTATAGCCTCGGCCGTCAACACAACCACCAAAGCAAGGAAAACTCATGCGAAAGGAATCAGAGCAGACAATTGGAATGGAGGAAAAGACCCACGCTTCAAATGGGACCAGCCGAATTCCACACCAAGACCACAACCAGACACCCCGTAGATAGACGGAAAGAGCACCAAGCATGGAGGAGGGTCGAGCCTCCATGAAACAGAAGCTTCGAATGGTCAGGGCCAAAGTTTCAGAGAATTCTATTTTTTAGAGTCTAAAATTCTTATGGAGTAATTTTAAGACATATGATCATTGTTCTTATTGACCATGGGGCTACCTATAACTTTATTGATGAAGGCGGTGATGAAAAGATGATTGAATATAAAATAATTTGAAGGTTTGAGTGTAGTAGTAGCTGATGGATTCAACATCCCATGAGCAAAATCTAGTGTGAAATTGTCAAGGGTGAAATCTAGTGCATTTTGTTTGTGAGCACTAACCCTTGTAGGTATTCAAGAAAAATGAAGCCAAATTTCAATCAAGCCTTGAAGATGATGAGTATGACTTCAGTCCATGAAGGAGATAAGATTTGAGTGGTGAGTCACAACAAGTTAATTCATTATTGCATTGTTATTTAAAGCCTTTATCCCTTGAAAGGATAAGCTCTCTTTATCATCAAATTTTCCATTGTGGAGGTAGAAATACCAACATGGGGTTTGACTGAGGCAAGAACCTCTATGGAAAAGTCCTTGTCCTTTCAAATGTGTAGGTTACAGATCTTAAGAGTATTGGAAGAAGATTGAAGATAATTTTCTCATTTATGCATTCAAGCGCTACAACTTGACAAGATACAAAAACTCCATTATCTCATTGCAAATGAAGATCCAACAACAAGATCCAAAAGGAAGAAGCCATAGACTAGGGACACGAGGTCAGTGGAGTTAGATTTTGGTTTTAGATCCCCAGTCTAGGGTGCCCTTGGCACCCTTGTTCACTCAAGTCAAGCTCAAATTTAAATCATAGGTGTATTGACATTTTCTTTGTTCATTTCTAGTCATTAAATTTGGTTATTAGATTCTAGATTGTTTGTATTCATATCAAAATAGTGCATTTTCATAGTTATCTAGTTGCATCATTGCATTTCATAAAAATGCATTTTAATTTACCTCCCCCCTAAAAAGAGAATTACAGATCAAGGATTGGTTGACTCACCTTTCAAGTTGAAAGTTAATCTTATGTCCTTATCCATCTTCAATTCCCCAATGTTATGTTAGTGAAAGGTGATTAATCCTAGTCAAACCCTAGGTTCTCACATTTCCAACAAAACGAGAGATACGAATATGGTTTTGGGTGTATAGTGGTTGCACTCTCTAGGCGAGTATTTACAAAACTACCAAACTATGAAGTTTATGTTCACAATAGACGGGAAGAATATTCTCCTTATATGGATCTCTAATGGAGCTTTATGAGAGGTGACAATAAATAGGATGGAGAGAATATTTCACAAAGGCCAAGTAACATGGGAAAAAATGCTTGATTCATCTCGTGAAGCACCCATCAAGAAAGAAAGGTACTCATCATATTAATATGAAAAAAAAAATTGGACAAACATTGTGTATTTTTAGTGGCATTCCTTTGAAACTATCACCAAATAAAGGGTTTTAGTATACTATAGAGTTAGAAGAAGGGAATACAATTGTTATTACCACACCATACCTTTAGGAGGGTATAAAGAGGAGATATAAAAGGCTATTAAATAACTTCTTGACATGGGATTCATAAGACCTAGCTCTAGTCCATTTGCATCTACATTAGTTCATAAGAAGAAGGATGGAACTATGATTATTTGTATTGACTATAGGGCCTTGAACTAGAAGACTATCAAGAATAAATATCCTATTCCAAGGGTAGTTGTCATAGATGAATTTCATTCTATTGTGTACTTTTCCAAGATTGGTTTGAGGTTAGGATACCATCAAATATTCATGAGAGACAAAGATGTTGAGAATACAACCTTCCAATGTCATTATGAACATTTTATGTTTCGGTCATGCCTTTCAAACTCACTAATGCTCTAGCTACATTCCAGTCATGCATGAACCAAGTATTCAATGAACAACATAGAAATTTTGGTTTGGTTTTCTTCGATCACATATTGACCTACAACAAGAATTGGAAGGACCATGTGGAACACCTAGACACAATTTTAGGCATTTTAGAGGGGCAATCCTTTTGGGTATGTGCAAGATCATCATGGAAAAAACTAGCCCTTAAGTGGAATTTTTTTTTTTAAAATTAGAGTTAGGCATAGACTTGACGTGAAAATTTGAATGAGTTATCTATATTATTTCAAAAATATGTAAGAATAGAATCTATAGCAAATTGAGTTTAGTTTCTAAATTACTAGGTTTATTTTTTATTTTTTAAATCTATTTAGTGAAATTTTTAAATTTCAATGCAGTAGTACTTAAATTTCAAGGAAAAAATAAGGTGTCTGTCCGACCACCCTGACCACAATAAAATGATAGTATTTTTTTATAATATTTTAGACATAAGTAGAGGACTTATGTTTGGATGTGATACATATTTTTTTATAATTATTTACCAAGTAAATAATTAATGATGAATTTTTTATTACAACTTTTAAAAAATATAAAAACTTGTATGTCTGACCACCTTAACTTGGTCAAAACTTCATGAAATTCAATTTTTCTTTTTTTAATCCTATAGTATGTGAAGCATAGAATGTGATTCATATTTTGGATTCAAAAAATGTGATACCATTTGAAAACTATAGATGTTTTTCAATCAACCTATCA
Source organism: Sequoia sempervirens (assembly GCA_007258455.2). Classification (NCBI taxonomy): domain Eukaryota; kingdom Viridiplantae; phylum Streptophyta; class Pinopsida; order Cupressales; family Cupressaceae; genus Sequoia; species Sequoia sempervirens. The sequence continues at coordinate 170,878,861 of VDFB02252616.1, forward strand.
ATTGGGACTTTAGTTGTAATTCAAATAGAAAATGAATAATAATTATTTATTAAATTCAAAGTAAAGTATAATTTATATTGGTAGAAAGTTGAGAATCTCCTTTAAAAACCCTTTTCATTTCATCAATTTTGGGTAAAAAAAGGTCGTTAGCCACATACCCTACAAATACCCATCATATCGCCACTTTTTGGCCCATCATGATCCTACACATACCCTTCTATGATAAGCTGTCCAAGTTTGAGTTTGAATTATTTAAGATTTTTACTTGGTTCTATTCATAATTTTGAAGGGAAATAGGTAGATCAAAAAAAGATTTAGGTGATCCTTGATCGACCTTCACCTACCAATCTAGCCCAGTTGAAAATATTTCTTGGATTATGTTGTTATTATAGGATACTTGTTAAGGGATTCTCTAAATTGGTTGCACCCTTGACTAATTTGAAAAAGAAGGGAAATTTTTTATTGGTATATAGATGCTATTTTTTTAACAAGCTAAAGGAGGTAATGAGCTCATTCCCTACGCTTGTCATTCTTGATTTTTATTACTCTTTTTTGTTGTATGTGTTGCTTCTAGAGAAGATATTGGATCTATCCTAAGTCAAAGAGGACATCACTTTTGAGAGAAAAAATAAGAAATTTAGAAAAGGGATATTCCATTTACGATACATAAATGTTGGAAATCATGTGTGCACTAGAGAAGTTTAGACACTCTTTAGTTTGTGGAATTTTTTGTGAAGACTAATCATAATAGTTTAATTTTCTTCTTAGATAAAAAACATTTGAATGATCTATAACAAAAATGAGTTTACAAGCAAGCTACAAGCTTATTATTTTCAAATAGAGTACAAGAAGGGAAAGAGGAATGTAGTAGTTGATGCACTTTGTATTGATTGGAGAGTTTTCATTATTTTTGAGTATGCTAAGAATAAATTTTCTTCTAACATACTCAATGAGGTTATGAAAGATGACAAATATGTTGTTATGGAAGGGCTGATCCTCTACAAAAATATACTATTTTTTGTGCCTATGTCTAAGATCAAGGAGAAGATTTTGAAAAACTTTCATGAAAATCCAACAACATGACATCAAGGGTATCATAAGACATACAAGAAAATTCCTTGAGAGGTTTTCATGGAAAGGTTTAAAGCAAGATGCACATATGAGTATTAGAGAGTGTATGAACTTCCAATAAAACTAGGGGGGAATTTTTTCCATAGTAGGCCTAATTCAACCACTACCAATTCCCAAACAAAAATGAGAGAGTTGATCCATGGACTTCATTGCAAGTTCACCCAAGGTACAAGGTAGAGACTATATTTATGTTGTGGTTGATAGATTAAATTTTTTTGCACATTTTATTTATATTTCTATAGATTTTAAGACACCTCAAGTAGAAGATATATTATTTAAGGAGATACTTAGATTACATGGTTTTCCCAAGAACATTGTTAGTGATAGGGAAAGTAGATTTCTTAGTTCTTTTGGAAGGAATTGTTTCACCTAATAGGTATAGAACTCACACCAATTACCAACTACCATCCCCAAACTGATGGATAAACAAAAATAAATGGATTAATGGGTACTTAAGAAACTATTTTTTAGACCAATATACCACATGGATATGTGGTTGCACTTGGGTGAGTATTGCAACAATACTTCACACATGTCCATTGGGATGACACCTTATAAAGCTATGTATGATTATGATGCACTATCTTTTACTGATTCATTGCATCTAGATAGTAGAGTACCAACATTAGGTGACTTGATGGATCATGGTTAAGAGATGTTGATGGCACTAAAGGAAAATTTACAATAGACACATAATTAGCTAGACTTAAGCAGATCATAAAATCATAGGAAGGCCCTTTGAGATGGGATATTTGGTTTTCCTAAGATTGTAGCCATATAAATAAACCTTAATTAAGAAGAGTGGAGTTCAAAATATCAAGCCATGATTCTATAGACCATATAGAATTGTGAAGTTGATCGATGAAGTGCCCTAAGAGTTGGAGTTTCCATAGTACAATAAGATTCATAATGTTTTCCATGTATCTTGTTTGAAGCAAGTCCTCAATCAACACATTATGCCCTTAGAGTAGTTGCAACCATTAGAAAATGAGGGTAATTTTATTTTAATCCCAAAAGAAGTGATAGACACCTAAAACAAAAACTCAAGGAACAAGAGTGTTGGTAAAAAAAATGTTGCTACAAAAAATCGTGAATGACTCACCCAATTGGTAATGAAAAATTACACCAAAAAATGAGGAAATCATTATGAGATTAACAATTATCCTCTATTTTTGAGAGGGGCATCTCCCTTGTATGATATAATTTGATATTTGTAAGTACTTTTAACCATAAAGTACAAAAAGGTAAGTAAGGAAAAAGAAAAGAAATCTAAATATGAAAATAAGAACAAAATAGATATTTTTGGAATAAAACAAGTTACATCAATTATGGAAGCACAAAGGCTTCTAAATATTTGCACATCAAGATCAAGGAGAAGGAAAAAGAGCATGAGAAAGACTAATTAAATGTAAGAATAATCAACCTTCAAAAAGAAAATGTTGACATCCGACACCAATTCTTTATTTGAATTCAAAAGAAGCACACAAACTTCAACTTTCCCCTACAAATCTCTCAATCCAAGAGCAACAAAAATATCCCCCTCTATACAAATTTAACTTATTTTATAATATTTTCCCTTTTTTATTGTAACTTCTTGAAGTTTAAACTATCCTTTTAAAAAGAACTTTTCAAATCCCTTTCACTTTACACTTTTAAGAGTCTTTTCTTTATGGTAGAAGTTACATGAATTCATGGAATAGGTGGATGGACTCTTGCAGGAGAAACCATTCACTTTCTCACATATTTAAAGTGAAATCATATTTGTAAATGTATTAGAGACATTGGGCATATAAACAAAGATGACTCGTAGTGCATCTTCTTACACTTGTGTAAGAATCTCCTTTGCAATATCAAATTGACCATTTTCAGCTAGCACAATGGCTACCCCATTTGAAGCATAAACATTTCTTGATCTTTGAGAAAACATTTTGTAATATAGTTCCCTAGCTTCTCAAGATAAGTGGCCTCCACTTTTATATCCTTATTCTTATTGCAAAAGCTTAAGTGCATCCACAATATGTTTTAGGCTTAGTTGGGTCTCATTTTGAGCCTAATCCAAGGTTACAAGTTGTAGCTATGCATCCATATAATTAGGAAAATTAAACATATTAGCCTTCTTAATTCCTTGTAAAGAAATCAATTTATCTACTACTTGGTTTGGAGGTAGCCTTTCATACTCAACCTTATAATCCCCTATATTTGATTTTGGCAATACAACATTATGATCCCTCACATGTAGCACTAATGGGCTACCTGTGTTAGGTAATTCCAAAGTTTCATTCCACCATGGATTGAGTGTCTTATACATAATATTTTTCCTCTTTTTATATTTCCATACTGTACCCAGTAAAATGGGTAACTACTCTCGAATTTGTTTGTAATTAGATCCTTTGCTTCTATGAGCACAAGCTCAATCTAGCCATTTCTTGTTCTTATAGAGGAAGTCTGATACCCGTTAGTGTCTTGGTTTGACTTTTACACCTCGATTTTGAGCCTTCACTTGTAAGAAACTCTTTGAGAGGAACCCAAATATCTTTCCTTAGTCCTTCCAATCCTTCCAAATTCACATGACCACTTTCCATGCTCTCATCCCCAAGGAATTCTTCATTATAGCATTTTATTTAAAAATACTCACCATCTCTGTTCTCATTAAACTCAAATTCTTAGATCCATATGGGGTTGAGACCTCAAGAAATTGACTCCATTTTATGGATGATATTCCCATATTGCAGCTTGATGGAACAGTCACTATTCTCAGATCTGTCCTTTCCCATTAGGTTTCTTCCTTCTACTAGTTGGTGGTTGATGAATTGACCAAGTTGATGACACAAAATAGACCCATTTTGGCCTTCCACGCACAATATATTGGCAAATATTGTTAGGAAGACATGATTCTTAGCTCAATCAAGCTATATTAGTTCATTGTTATATAAAATTTCTCTACAGTGATAAGCGGCTAAAGACTTCAATTTGGGTAGATATGCTTATGGCATAAAGTAATAAATTTCCAGTAATGAATCTAAAAGAACTTTTAACACCATCAGAAATCAACAAATATCTCGATCATGATGTTAGAAAATGCCTCACATGCCCAAGGTACATGACCATCTGTCAACATATGTTGTTTATTAAAATAATTCCAAGGATGCATGCGTTTCTTCTTATACTTTGTCACCTTGAGCATCCTTCGATCTTCAAAGTCTGCAATATCATCGCCAGATTCATCTTTCACTATCTTTTGTCTAAAAATAATTCCTCTAAGGCCATTGGCTATGCTCTATCATTTTTAAAGCACACTACTGTGTGGCTCCTTCCCTCAATAGAAATTTTTCTTGCCTTTCTAAACCGCAGAGTGGGAGAGGATATTAGGTTGCTTGTAGTAGTCTGTGGATTATTCACCATTATCTACCATAGAAATTTATGTTCCAGTTAACGTAGAATATCCAACACAAACTCCTTATATGCCATTAAGAAGGTAAATCAATCTATTCATTTCCAATCATTTCCTGCTTCTCTATGTCTTCTTTGGATTTGACTCTCAATGCATCATTAATCTAGGGCCTATCATCCCTTGTAGGTGATGAAAGTGCTGAAGGGAAACTTTGCTCCAGCTCAGTAGAATTTTGTATTCCCAATGATGTACGACCAGGCAAATGAAAATATCGATGATTGGCTCTTTTGATGAGATGGTAGCTGAAGTATAAATGTTCAATGGCCAATGCATTTACTAAATATCCCCTACATTAATAATTGCCTTCTTTATAATATCAACTACCATTTGAGGGTTTAAATATCCCCTACATTAATAATTGCCTTCTTTATAATATCAACTACCATTTGAGGGTTTGTTGGTATTTCATGCATCAACGAATGTCATACATTCACTGTACAAACATAGTAAATATTGATCTGAAAGGCCAACCTCTACTGAAGTGGTAAACCTCTCAGGTCCATAAAACTTAGCTTGTTGGAAAGTACCTTTAACCTCTGAAGCAAAGAGGAAGAATTTTACATCTAACTTAAGTCATGGAGTTGGCCACTACATCATAGAGATGTTTGTATGGATCAACTCTTTTAATTCTTAATTGATAAGTAGGAGGTAATTTTCACAGTGTACTTCATTTCTGTGAGCATCACTTAAATGCAATGGGTGATAAGTGGACCATTCATTATCATGAGAGATGTGTTCTTGTGAACCACTACTCATGATACATAGGTCAATGAGTTTGACTCGTAAAATTACACAGTTGAATCCTGATAACAATATCACACCATATTGATCTCTTAAATCAATTCCTCTGAACTATCAATGAGCATTTTAAAACTTAATGTGTTTTTGGAACCAAAACTTTTTGATCTTGAACTTGACAAGATTGAATGTGAGACAACTTTGATCAAACTTTTCGCCTTATTAGATGTTGATGGAGTGAATATAGCTATCATGAAAATAAACTCAAAATATCTAGGTGAACATGCTATTTTCCACTTAACTGCAAACGACAAACTCTTATTTGGTGAGCATTACTTTCTGAAAATTATGCATCATGAGTTCTTTCGACATCAATATCATGAACAATGACATAGAGAGGGTGAACTCGATAACTCCCTGTTGCATCCATATTCTCTCTGTTCTGTAATTTCCTAGGTCCTTTATGTTGTTTTGCTGTGAATGACGCCCTTTACCTCCATTGCTCGATCTGCAATCTCTTTCACATGGCTCTCTATTGCTACTTCATCCCTTTTTAAAGAAAAAAAAAAAAAAACTGTACCTGTTTTAACAAGGCCATGACCCTTTGTTCCTTCCATTTGCATTTAAAAAGATAATATGTGCCTAGATCTATAATTCCACATTTTGCATGTATGTCCAGTAGGGCACTTGTAACTACAGCATCTGACAAAAAATTGCCTATTGTTACTTTGATGGATGTCCCTTCATTATTACAAGATATCTGGCACAATGTACATTATTATAGTGCAAGCATAGTTTTCAGATTGTTTCATTTTCTCCACAAGAATGTTGTCACTGTTTAAAATTATAGAAACCATTTACATCTCAACAATTTCTCTTCCAACAATCTTGAAGATGAATTTAGATGCAGTGTGGCAATCAAAACATACTTTGAAGGTTCTTTAACAACTCTAATAGTTGTTGCATGGGCCATGTTTAACAAAATTGTATTTTTTAATTTTTCACTATGATGGTAGAAAAATAATAATAATTTTTTCTCTTCCACAATATTAAGTCAATGCCTTGGATTTGGAAATACCCTGCTGCTTTCATTTTCTTATGGTTAAATTGTACATATATATAGTTAAATTGTCAATGAGTTTAAGAAGACAATGTACTACTATGTATAGATGATACAAATCTATCTCTTGCTAAAAAATTTTTATTACAAGCATCCCCAAGCACATAATTATGTAATATAATCATAAATTTTCTTTCATTTGTGATGTATCTGCCCCTTCCATTGTTTGATCTTAGCATAAAATTTACCATTTAAAAAAAAATCCAACTTTAGTATTTTGTTTGGACTTTTCTTCTTGGCCACATTTTTGTATATTTCAACATCCTTTTTAAAATACCTAATCTCTTAAATAAAATGATCATTCAAAGGGCTAAGCATCCTTTGTAATGTAATGTACATAAAGTATGGAAGCAAGGAGGTTATGGCTACAAGGAGTGTAATGAGCCAAGAAATAGAGGCATGCCTCAATAGGCTTAATAGCCTTCTCTATTTGATGAAACTACTCGATGTCATATTTAGCCAATCCTTTCTTATGGCAGGTATATATAGGAGTATTAAAAATTTTACAATTAAACTTACCACCCAAATCGCCATGTATCTCTTTCAAAAGCGTCTCAACTATAATCCCAATATCTCTCATGCTTAATAATTTAAAGGAAATGTTATAAGTGAGTAAATTTCCCTGTTTCGATATTGTGCCTCATCCAGGAGAAATATCCTCTTGTCATGTTGCCTTTGTGACTCTGACATTTGCATTGTTGTTGTAACAAGTATTTCCAATGAATCATAATGGAAACTAAGTGCAGATATTGATTCTTGATTAGAACTGGAACAATGGATTGATTACATAGAATATGAGGATTTATGAACATGGGGAAGTTTAAAATTGGCCAAGTTTAAAAACTTGGGAAACAAAGAGCATCACAAAGTATCTAATTAGGTGGAAAAACCTACCAATTGAGGACTCTAAATGGGAAGGACTAGAGATTCTCAAGCATCCTAATTTATGTTTCTTGAGGACAAGAAATATTTTGGAGGGAGGAATTTTCATGTCCCTATTTCAAAAACCACATAAAAGACTACTTTCCCAAGGATATATTAGAGATCAAGGATCGGGCATGCCAATTGACTCATGTATCAAAAAACTATCAGGAATTTGGGTTTGGAGATACCTCTTGACCCATATTAAGGACATGTTAGAGGTTAGGGATTGGGGTCACTATGTGATGCTTCCCAAGGAGCTATTAGAGATCGAGGATTATGGTTGTGGCTCGATGCATGCCAAAGACTTGTTAGAGGTTAGGGATTTGGGTTACTTCCTAATACATGCCAAGGAGCTATCAGATGTTGGGAATCAAAGTTTGTTTCCTAACACATGCCAAGGAGCTATTAGGGGTTAGAGATCGGGTTTATTCTTGATGCATTCCTAGAAGCTATCAAAGGTTGGAACTCAACACATGCCAAGTTGGAAGGAGGGAGAAACTCCAAATGTCAAATGGGAAAGACTAAAGGTCTATAAGGCCAACCTATGATGTAGTATGTAGAATTCATGTTTGGGCCTTGATGCCATTTTGGATCTAGGCTAACTAGATGATGAGGGCACCGCCTGAGACATAGAAAATAACCCACAAACAAGAGAATCATTTTATTATTTAGAAAATGGAGCTTCGTACATGCAAAGGATCTCAAATTCCCAAGTTCTACAACACATGCAAGTTACAGAAAGCTATAGAATAACCCTTTCGCAATATGCAAGCTTGTCCCCAAAAAGTTACCCAAAAATTAGAAACCCACCCATAAATAGAGCTCCTCTTTAGTTTGGAGCCAAAACAACATTAAAATTTGAGTTTAGGTGGTTTGGCACTGAAAATTACAACTTGAAGTTCAAATTTCAAAAGAACATTTGCAATTGTATCTTCTAGAAAGTGTGCCAACTTCTCAGGGCCATAACTTTTGATCCGGGGCTCTGATTCGTGAACCGTTTGAACCGTTGGAAAGGTCTCGAAGTCAAGAACATGCTCGAAATCAATATGCCGATTTCATCAAGTTTTGGGGCCATTCCAGAAGCTCTAAGTGCCTCAAATCCAACTCAGAAGATTTTTAGGTGTAAATTTGGGAAACTAAAATTGCAATATCTTTCAACCCTGGAATAGAAAATAAAAACCGTAAATTGGGAATTTCATTATGACAAAAAGGGTATCCAAAATTGTAAAAACATCTAAAAAATTGAGAAATTTGAAATTTAACTATTTTTGGGTGATGCAAGATTGCCCTTACACCACTGGATGCTCCGGCATCAGACACCCATGGTAATTTGAGAAGTGACCCCATCACGTCTCAGATGGTTGAGGAAAACTTAACTGGTCAACTGCTGCCTTAGATAGGTAGGATGAATCTTCCAAAGGCATTCCTCTCCATTTAACCCTGTGACATTCTCATTGCCTTCCGCTTCTGCAATTCTTCCACATCTACTCATGCAAGATTGTTTCACCTCCTCCCTTCGTAAGTGTAAGGCCGGGAGCCATACTACCCTAATACCGGGTGCGTTTCCTCCGCTCCAATCTTCATGATAATACTCTCTATCAAATCTAAAATGTTGAACACAGGAAAATGTTGATTCCATCGCAACTTACCTCATATGCATTCCTTTGAATCATGCCTCTTCAAAATTTTATTGTGGACTCAACTTCTTCATCTTCAATTTGTTATATGTTCCCACTGGAAACCTTTCTTTCCTCAAGGGGACCATCACTTCATCACCAATCTGAAACTCCTTATACCTCCTTTTCTGATCTGCCTTAGCCTTATACTGCATATTCATCTTGTTAATATGTTCTCTTACCTTCTCATGTATATCCTTGATGTGTTCTGCAAAATCTTTAGCTTCAACACTTATTTTTTTCTCTTGGTCCATCTTCCTAAATTCTGGAGCTTTATTTTGGGGGCTACCTCCATACAAGTAACTGGAATGGTGATCTACTGCTTCGTTGACAAAATTGTTGTAAGAAAAATTTACCGGGTAAGATCAAGTCCCATCATTTGATTTATTCCTACCAAACATCTCAAAAGAGGGTTACCTAGGACTCTCGTTAACAACCTCTCGGCTCCCATCTGCTTGTGGATGGGTGGTGCGAACCTAACTTTGAAATTGGTTTTCAAATTTCTTCCACAAGGTCCTCCAAAAGTACCCAACAAATTTGGTGTCATGATTTGAAACAATACTCTTTGGCAGACCATGTAGCCTCACCACCTCTTTGAAGAACAAGTTAGTAATGTGGACTGCATCATGGGTCTTCTGACATGGAATGAAATGTGCCATCTTTGAAAACCTATCAACCACCACAAAGACTTAATCATTCCCTCGTTGTGTCCTTGGAAAACTAAGAACAAAGTCCATACTTATATCCTCCCATGGCCTCTCTGGTATAGGTAAGGGATGATATAAGCCTGTATTCTGGCTCACTCCTTTAGCCATCTGACATACCCTACAACTTTGTACAAACTTCTTCACAATTCCGTGCGTGACAACCGAGGCTACTAATAATTTCAATCGATAATGGAAATGGTCTTATCTTGACCAAAATGTCCTACCATTCCTCCACTATGCTTCTCCCATCGTTCTCTCATGGAACCTTCTGACACAATTGACTTCCCTTAAATAACATGCCATCCTAGATTATGAAATCCAGCCCAATCTTGTCCTATCCAATCGTAATAGGCTCCTTTACAGCTTTCCTGCCTCTACAAAATCGTGATCTTCTCGTGATATTGTCTTGATTTCATTGAACCTTAACCACTTCCTTTCTCGTGATCTTTGTCAATACTGCATGCATCTCACTTAAGTGCATCTCAAGAACCCTATTTGACTTCCTAATTCATGCTCTGCAAAACAAAGGTATAACTTCCCTGCAAAAAACTCTACCCATTTCATATGCCTCTGATTTAATTTTCCCTGACTATTTAGGTACTGCAAGGCCTAATGATCAGTATATAGAACAAATTCCTTTGGCAACAAATAATGTCTCCATTTCTTTAATGCCTGAACTATTGCATAAAATTCTTGATCATATACAAAATACTTTCTCTTGGCATCATTTAACTTTTCACTGAAATAGGCAATGGGCTTACCTTCTTGGCTCAACACTGCTCCAATGGCACAACCACTGGCATCACAATCCACATGAAACACCTTGTTGAAACCTGGGAGGGCTAAAACAGTGGTGCTCACACTACCAACCAAAATTTTTTGCCGCTTCCGCTCCACTTGAATTCTTTTCTATCCCCTCTCATTGTTTTAGTCATGGGTCCACAAATACTACTGAAGTTTCTAATGAACTTTCTATAAAACTAGCCAAACCATGGAAAGATCTCACCTCGGTAGTAGTTCTTGGGGTAGGCCATTCCAGAATAGCCTTCACCTTCTTTGGGTCCATCTTGAGACCTTTTTCTGAGACAACAAACCTCAAGTACACTAACTCCCTCTTCACAAAACTGCACTTCTTCAGATTAATCAACAGTTTCTCTTCTCTTAACTTCTCAAAGGCTCTTTGAATATGCATCAGATGCTCATCCAACGTCTTACTAAAAATTAAAATATCATCTAAATACACTATAACAAAACTTCCTAGAAATTCTTTAGTACCTCATTCATGAGCCGCATGAATGCTTGTGCATTACAGCTCCAAAAGGCATGACTAACCACTCGTACAGGCCCTCTTTGGTCTTGAAGGAAGTCTTCCATTCATCTCCCTCTCGAATCCGGATCTGGTGATATCCACTCTTCAGATCAATCTTTGTGAAGTACTGAGCTCCACTCAAACAGTCCATCAAGTCATCCATAATTGGCAGGGGAAATCTGTACTTGATGGTTATCTTGTTTATGGATTGAGAATCTATACACATCCTCCACTCCCCATCCTTCTTTGGTGCTAGTATTGCAGGTACTGCACATGGACTCAAACTCTCCCATATGAAACCTTTTCTCAACAACTCTTGAACTTTTCTATTCAACTCCTCATTTTCTACTAGAGTCATTGTATGAACCTCCTTATTTGGCAAACTGGCTCCAGGAATCAAGTCAATTTGATGACTAATCTTCCTTATTGGTGGTAAACCCTTAGGTACATTATCAGAAACAATATCCTGAAACTCATCCAACATCCCAGAAACTTCTTCTGGAACCTTCTCACTATCCTCATTACTCATTCTAGGAATCAATGCATAACACACACGCTCATGCTTCATACCTTCTAAAAATTTTCTTCCATCTACATAACAAATTCTAGCACTACCGCATACCTTTTCTTCTGCCTTCTCGTGGGTTTCAACTTGTGATGAACCCCATCCTTTGTCAAGGAATAAGTGTTTGCATGGCCATCATGTATAGCTCACCTATCGAACTGCCGTGGCCTCCCAACAACATGTGACATGCATCCATGGGGATGATATCACATAGTACCTCATCATGGTAGCTCCCGATCTTGAACTTTACTAGGCGCGCTCATTGACCAAAAATTTGTGGTCTTTCTCAAGAACTAGGCAACTGGGACATGTGGGTGCCTTTCCCTCTTTAGCTTCAACTTTGTGACCATCTCCTCTGACACCAGATTATCAGTGCTCCCACCATCAATAATGACATCACAACATTTTCCTTCACACTTGCACCTTGTGCAAAACAAATTCTTCCTCTGTTCTGGTTCCTTTTCTTCAGTCAGTAGGGCTCTCGTAATCACTAGGGTTTCTCCCCTTCAGCATCATCTGAATGTTCAGATTGGGCCTCCTCATTTGCATGTACAACCCTTCCACAACCTTCTGGCCTTTTGTCTGGCTTCCTTGGTGTTGTAGACATTCATAGGCTTGATTCCCTTCTTCACCACATTGGAAACACGTTCCTCTGAAACCACCTCTTGCAGATCCTTGTCCATATCTCCCTTGTCCTCTACCTCTTTGATCACCATTGTTTTGATCACGAGGGGGTAGAAGTTGTCATTCTTTTGGCTTCGGCTGGTACCCACATCTTCACTTTTCTTTTCATCATCATTTTGGCTTCCTGAAGGTCTTCCATTGCCCCTTCCGCTTTGACCTCCTCATCCTTTTTGCTTGCCATCAAAAAATTTGTTCAACTTCTCTTCTACCTTTAGAGCAAACTGATACACATCCTCAATGGTGGTCATTCTAACTAGGCTTAACTCCTCCTGAATGCTCGGTCGTAACCCATTAAGATATTGGGCTACTTTCTCCTTATTGGCCTCTGTGTGACCCGTTTTGATGATTATCTTGTGAAAATCTTCAATATATTCTTTCATAGATCTGCTTCCTTACTTCAACCCTTGCAATTTCTTCAACAAATCTAACTCGTAGTCCATTGGTATGAACTGCTTCTTCAGTTTCTCTACCATGTGATCCCATTTGGTGATCTTGACTTTTCCTCTTCGATTTCTTTCCAACTAGACCTCTTTCCACCAAATGCTGGCATGACCCTTCAGCTTCATTTTCGCAAACTTAACCCAATCTAGGTCCTCTATTTCCTCATACTCAAAATATTCTTCTAGCTCGTTCATCCAGTCGATCAACTCTTCCGGGTTCAGAATTCTGGAATAACTGGGGACTTCTGCTAAGGGTCTTTTCCCTATCTTCAAAATGGCCCTTATTAGCCGCATTTGGTCATGATAAATTGCTTCTTCTTCCTCTTCTACATCTGAACCTTCTTCCTCTCCTTCATCCTCACTTTCCTCCCTCGGGTTTAACCCTCTTCTCAACTGCTCTTGTAACGCATCAATATGTCTCTGGAGGGCTGCCAGTGCATCTCTACAACCTCGACCACCTCTAGCACTACCATGCCTACCAGACATCACTCTTGGAGGCATCTTTCTTGATCTCGACCCACAACCATGGTCCTGGTGTGAACTGCCTCACGATCGGCGATCTGTCCACACACTCAAGAAAACCTGCTCTGATACCACTTGATGAGGGCACCGCCCGAGACACAGAAAATAACCCACAAATAAGAGAATAATTTTATTATTCATAAAATGGAGCTTCTTACATATAGAGGATCTCAAATTCCCAAGTTCTACAACACATGCAAGTTACAGAAAGCTACAGAATAACCCTTTCTCAATATGTGAGCTTGTCCCCAAAAAGTTACCCAAAAATTAGAAACCTACTCATAAATAGAGCTCCTCTTTAGTTTGGAGTCAAAACGACATTAAAATTTGAGTTTAGGCGGTTTGGTGCCAAAAATTACAACTTGAAGTTCAAATTTCAAAAGAACATTTGCAATTGTATCTTCTAGAAAGTGTGCCAACTTCCCGGGGCCATAACTTTTGATCCAGGGCTCCGATTCACGAACCGTTTGAACCATTGGAAAGGTCTCGAAGTCAAGAACGCACTCAAAATTGCTATGCCAATTTTAACAAGTTTTGGGGACATTCCAAAAGCTCTAAGTGCCTCAAATCCAATTTGGAAGATTTTCAGGTGCAAATCTAGGAAACTAAAACTGCAATATCTTTCAACCCAAGAATAGAAAATAAAAACCATAAATTGGGAATTTTAGTATGACGAAAAGGGTATCCAAAAATGTAAAAACATCTAAAAATCAGGAAACTTGAAATTAAACGATTTTTGGGTGATGCAAGATTGCCCTTACACCACTGGATGCTCCTACATCACTAGATTGCTATTTTGGGTGGGTATAATATAAAACTAGGAAAATATTTAAATTGTAATTATCATGTTATGTTGTTATATCTTTTGAGAAATTTTTGTTCAAGTGATATTTTTTGGATGAAAACCCAAAGGAGATTATGATTAGTTGATGGAAACCCATTGATTGTTGGAATCAAAAGATGAAACCTCTTTGATTCTTGTAGGAATTCTCACTTAGGGAGTGCATTAGAGCTTTAATTTTATAGTACAATTAGTCTTTCTATGATTGGATCATGTGTTGTATATTTTTAAGTGTTTTTTTGTTGTTGTAATGGCTATCATAATAGTCCTTTGGCTGTAGATATATGACCATAATAAATATCAATTGTTGTTGTAATTTGATTCATTATGTGCAAGGTCATGTATTGACTAGGTAGTTGATCTATACTATTTGAGTATGATTAATTGCTAGCATTGGAAATAGTTGGGTTAAAACTACTATTTATGTTTCAAATATGGTGAAGATTATTTTTTTGTTACAATTTTTTTATTTTCAAGAAGGGAGATTCTTTGTGAGCTGTAAAGAGTGATTATACCTATGCAAGAATTCCACTCTCAAACAAAATATTCTCATAAAGCTTCATTAGTCTCCAATTGGTGGTCATTTAGGATTTTTTAAAACATATCATTGAATCAAACAAGAATTAGTTTGAGAAGGGATCAAAGGGGATTTTCAAATTTTTTTGATTGAATGTTTGATTTTTCAAAGGAATAAAGAGAAGAGAATGAAGATGCATGGTGTCTTGTAGCCCTTGGTTATTCCTAGCTATCAATGGGAAGAGGTTTCCATAAATTCATCATAGGGCTTCTAAGATATAAAGGTAATAATTTTATTATGATAGTGATGAATCGCCTCACTAAATATGCCTATTTCATTGCATTATGACATCTTTGACAAGTATAGTAGAAAAACAATTTTTGGAGAATATATAAAATCTCCATGGTGAACCTGTGAATGGTGATCCTAGACCTACACAAACACATAATTAGTCCAATAAGCAAGTTATAAACAACATTTTGTTGGTATGTGGCCATTGATCATGCTATACTATACACCTGACATGTATCTTTGCTAGGGCTTGGGGTCAAGCCGGGCCCTGGGCGATGGTTCAGGGGTGGCAGCCCTCAAGAAAAAAAAATTCTTATTTTTTTTTCACGTCATCACCAAAAAAGGAAAAAGCACCAAAAGAGAAAAAACATGACTTTGTAAAACCCTAATTCTGGAAGCTTCTAAAAAGTTTGTTATAAGGGGTTGGGATGGGGGTTACAATATGTAGAAAATGGTGATTATTCGCGAGATTGTAATATGTTTTTCAATGGATAATAAAATCATTGGATGGATGCAGTTTTGTGGATGTAGCCCACATTGGGTGAACCACGTTAAATTCTTTGTGTTGACTTGTTTCTGCTATAATTTTTTGTGTGTTTTATTTCTCTATTTATTGGTCAAATTTGCATTTAACCATTAGATATCTTCCTTCTAAACCTAACATATTCCCTAGGAAATTCATTTGAGATATCAAGAATGAGAAATAAATGAAGAACATAAATAAAACTATCTAGTCTTGCTCAAAATAAACAAAATCTCAATCTCATGGGGGAATTGGTGTCATTTTGATGTGGAAAATGGCCCTTTCCCAGTCCCTTGCAAGTTTGATGATCAATGGTGAAGATTTGATGCTCCTTGGTGAAATTTTTCCATAACCTAACTATTAAATGATAATTTTTAAATGGATTAAAATGGATAAAGATGGATGGAAATTGCTCAAAAACTCAAAGATAATAATGTTGCAAAAGTTGTGGATCCAAAATCCAAATGAGAGCTGTCTATTTATAGAAGAGAATGATGGAAGAAGAGGCAAAATAAATGAATGTGGGAAAAAACACCAACCAATAACATAATTCGACTTGTCAACATGTGAGTGGACAAAGGTGGAGCACATTTGGATGAATGTGCACATTAATGCAATTAGGTGGAATTTCAAAATTGGAGAAGTGACAAGTTGGAGGGAGAGAAGAAATGAATTAAATGCCACTTGGCTCAAGAAAAAAGACTTGTAAGAGGCCTTTAATGCCTTGTTGGATGGACAAGTACTTTTGGGGGGAGATTTCAAAATTGGGGAATATTCCATCCTTGATACCTTTTTGAAAGTAAATAGAGATTTAGTCAATCAATTTAAATGATTTTCATGAGCAAGTGGCAAAAGCTAGAGGATTTGAGTGATTAAGATTAGGATTAATCAGGATATGATTAATCTAAGAGGAGATTAGCTGATTTGGCAATTTGATTTAGATTTTAGGATTTAAATAAATCAAAGTGAGTGGAATAATGAATTTAGACTAAATTAAATAAAGTTTGATTTATTTAATTAAAGAGGATGGTGTTAGTTTGAAATCAAATAAAGAAAAAAACATTTAATTTAAATGAGATGACTTTAGAGATTAATTAAATAAATTGAATTATTTAATTAAAAGGGGGACTATAGGATTAATTAAATAAAATGGTTTATTTAATTAATAAGAGAATGACTTAATCAAATAAATTTGATTTATTTAATTAAGAGATGAATGTAATGAATTTAATCAAATAAGGGTTATTTAATTAAATAATTAGCAAAGGAGATGATTCAAGATGAACTAGTGTTAGTAAAACTAGGATCAGGTGTATAAGATCAATCGGTATATTTTATGTGTCTACATTTTTCCCCTCTTTGAAGCAATGTACCTATTGTGTTGGTTCGAAGAATAAACCGTTGTGATCAAAATTCATTCTTTTTTTTCAAATGCCCCATTGCTACCCCAGTGAAAAGAATTACACTGGTATACTACCCCCTCGAGAGATCAGATGAAAATTTGGATTTCTGGGTGATCTCACGAAAAAAGAGGACAAACTGCTTGTCGAGTCTAGAAAGGGTCTAGGCTGCCAAAAACATGCCAAAACACAAAAAAAAATGCAAAATGAGCCTCAATTGAGAAAAAATGGGATCGAGGGTCCAAAACCCTAGTTGGACAGCTAAACAGGGTCAAAAAACCCTTTCATGCTTAAATAGCCCTCGAGGAGCCACTTCCAATTCATTTGCACATTAAACCTTTAGAGATTTTTGACTTTTGAGCTCTAAGCACTATTCAAGATGGCACAATGTGTACTTCCATGACACATTTCAGAGTGAGTTTAAGTGTACCAGCGACTCCCAAGTGCAGGACCACCAGTATGTGACCCTACCCCAGCTTGTCCTTTCATTTTTTGTGCACATTAATTAGGGTTAAAAGGTAAAACTAAGTCAAGGGCACTACTTGGTGTCATTGAAAGTGTTAAATATATGCCACGTGGTCTTAAAGTGCACCGCTATTGAGTTTGGTGATGTGGTGTTTTAGTTTAGAAACTAGAGTTTAACCTTCAAAGTGTGTTGCATGTGCAAATAGCGACGTGATAGTCTAGTTAGAAATTTAGGGTTTAGGGTCAAATAAGAACACGGTCAAACTGCACCACAACGGTGGAGTTTAGAATATAAAGGTCTCTAGTGGTGTAGTTTGAAACTTTCAAATAGTGACACCATTGCAAACAATGACACATTTGTTGTTTTGGTTGTGAAAGCTTCAAATGTGATCCTATTTTTTTACGAATTTTGATGTTGTGACTTTACTGGTGTAGGAGGACACTGAGCCGGTACACTCACGAGAGCATAGGTCTTCGATTTTGAGTAGACTAACTAGTTTGCATGAGTTTCTCTAGGAGCACTTGGGAGCGACAAGGCCTTGGTATGTCACATACACTCCAACCATCAGGACACACCTAGGGATGATGACAACACTGACTGAGCGATGGCATAGTGAGATGTCCTTGTTTCACTTTCCTATAGGTGAGGTGATCGTTACCCTAGAGGATGTCTGGTGAATTCTTCAATTGCCTATCCATGGAAAGAGGGTGATTTATGGTGTGGACGCTGAGACAAATACCTATTATGAGGTTATGAGCTTCAATGAGATTATTTTCACTGAGGGACAGATGTGGTATAGGAGCTCGGTGTCATCTTTCCAATTGATCATAGCTGCTATTATCTCAGGCCTTGTGGCACCATATTGGTGTGATCGATATTTCAGTCTAGGATGGGGTCTTGCTTGAGAGTGGATGCTCCATCGGAGAGAGTTCTTTGCATGGGGACCAGTGATGTTGGCCTCACTCTACCATGACTTGCATGATTTTTCTTACTATGATAGTAGGTCCATCAGGGTCAGAGTGACACTTCTCCACATATGGGCCTAGGAGCACATTGTAGTGCTTCACCCGCAAGTTACACCAGTTGATATGGAGCTAGATGCTCCTATGTTCTAGTGGTATACAGGGGCCTTGACATTTACAAATATAGGAGTGGCTGACATCTCTCACTAGAGGAGGGTGATGGACAAGATGGCAGTCTTTACTTGGAGGCCTTGGCTCGGTATTCTCGCTTGGTATGATGACGTTCAATAGTTCTTCACAAGGCAAGACTGACTTATGTAGGGTAGAGAGAACACCATGATTGAGTGTTACCTGCTAGATTAGGTGGCTAGGTAGTTTTGGGACACTAAGGATAGACTCGATAACCAGTACTTGGCCATATTTTCCCATACTATGAGGGAGACCACATGGGGTCAGAAGATCTCTTCAGAGGAGGCAATGGATAGTTTTAGACAACTAGTGGCTAGGCCATGGCCATAAGATTAGGGGCCAGTAGACCTAGGGACCACATAGGCTTATCGAGATTGGTTTCATCCACAGACTAGATTGATAGTTTCTGGTGCATTGTTACTATGATGGAGACCCTGAGGTTGGTCAGCAAGGCGGGGGTGGGGCCAAGGAAGTTGAGGAGATGGGGATGAAGATGAAGATGATGAAAGAGGTAGAGGAGGAGTTGGACCACCTTTGGATTAGAGAGGGAAGAGGGATTAGGGGCACAAAGAGCAGTAGAGAGATGGTGACAGGTAGCAGAGAAATAAGGATTTGTAGAGGGATGCCCTGAGGGACCCACAGTAGTAGCCACCACCATTGACACCACCATCTTAGCTAGACCATAGGGATCCTCTTATTTAGTAGTTACAGGCACATGATGCTACTTTGACAACTGAGAGAGATCAGGCCTGTGCAAAGTGGGATTAGGCCATCTAGTAGAGACAGGTTGTAGAAATTTAGCTAGCATAGGAGACTAGGAGACACTAGCAGCTCGAGAGCACACAGGGTAGGAAAGTCCTGACATGCATGTACCGAGACGTAGTCAAATAGGCACAATACTACAGAGTACATTATCATCAGGTAGTGCCTTGAGCAGCTCGAGCACTAGACTTCTCAGAGCAAATAGGTCAGAGGTAGGATCATCATAAGAGACAACCAGATGAGGGGAGTAGCCATCAGGGCTAGCTTCATACATTTTTTATTAGAGACCTCATTCTTTTTGTGATCCATGGGCTTTCTTTTTTATAGCCCCATGGGTGATTGTATTATATTGATTGATACAAACATTTGATCTTGATTCTTTGTACGATGATAGTTACATTTTTGGTGATATATATGATATGGGATGGTTCAATATGATGTGTTCTATTTAATCCATGCATGATGGATGGATGTTTTTACTTTCCTATATGCGATGTGATGACATGCAATGTGATGTGATGTGATGATTATGTAGATGTTTATGGATGGATGCATTTCTTTTTTAGTATCTTTCTATGCATTTTTTTATGATAATGATATATGGATGATATGGATGCAAACGTTATGACATGTAAATGATTTAAAATGCTTCGAATAATAGATCTATATGGATGATGATGTTATATGCTATGATTATGAAATGTATAAGATGCTCTTTTTTCTTTTTCAGTACATTTTCCAATATGTATGTGTAGACATCCAAATTTGGACACTGAATTTATCCAAATTTATCACTTCTCGTCTAAACATCCTCTTAGCCTAGTTAATTAAATAATATTACTATTATTTAATTAATATATTTAATTCTGCTAAATCCCTAAGGTATTTAATTAATAATTAAATACCTTACCCTCATTAATCCTCTTTTCATCAAATAAATTAAATAATCATTTATATTTAATTCCTAACATGTCATTTTCATCTAATCCATCTTCATTATTGCATTATTGCACATGCCTAATCCCAACTTTTGCAAGTTGGTTTTAATCCCATTAGCCCCTAATTATCCTCTAATTATAAATTAATTAAGCCTGTCATTCTCCAGAATTTTTTAATTCCTTTTTATTTGTCCTAGATTCCTCCTTTATATGTGAATTTTAATTCACATTCCATCCTTCCAAGGCTTCTAGAACCTTGGACTTGTCACAATCACCACATGTGCAACCTTGGACTTTTCACATGACCAAGTCCCACCTTGAGCCCACCTTTATCTTCTAGATTACTTGTGAATGTGAATTTTAATTCCATTTATCCTCCCAACCACTTTTTCTTTTTCCCATGTTGAGGATTAAATTGCAAAGTTCACCCCACTTCCCTGGAAGCAGTTTTTGTGGAAATCTCCTCCCCAAGGTGCATGTCATTTTCCCCTCATGTATTTTTGACAACCTTATTTCATCTCATCCCCTTGGCTACTTCATCTTTCCACATAAACAGATGTGAGGGCTTGTGGGTTCTCAACCCACCATAGCCCTTCATCTTGACCTTGTTGGATCAATCTTGACCCTTGAATTCTCTAGAGAATTCAAATTCTCCTATAAATACCCCCTCCTCAAGGGCATTTACAGAACAACACTTCTTCATTTGAGCAGCCTTATGCTACTAATTTTTCTTCTCAACAACACTTAGCTATCTTGCACCCTTATGCTGTCATTTTGCATTGCACTCTCACAACTACATGCTGTCCAAGTCATTTTAGATCATTCAACCATCTTTTGTCCATCATTTTGCATGTTGAAGCTTGCATTTTAATCACTCAATCTATCATCTAAGGAGCACACAACCCATCCAAGCAAGGGCCAATCAAAGAAGTTTCAACAACAAGGGAGGTAAAAGTGTTTTGTGTTTCATTTTATTTGTATTCCTTTTCGTTGTAACTCTCTTTTGGCTAATCTTGAGGTGTCCTTGGTGTTTTGTCTTTTACGTTTCTTAGTTAGATTCGCACATTTAGAGTAGCATAAAATATCGAGGTATACAGTATGGATGACATGATGATGCATGTTTAATATGATGTGATGATGCTTTTATTATGATACCTAATTGATGATGTAGATGAATGATATTATGATGCAAATGAATGATACGATGATGTATATGTGACAATGCAAATGAATAATATGATGATGTATAATGGATGATATGGATGATGCCTATGTTATGATGTTATGATGCATATGCCTATGTGATTATGCAATGGATGTTTTGATGGTGCATATGAATGTTTAATAATGCCTATGTGATGATACTTGTATATTTATATAATGGATGCAAATGTATGGTTTATGAGATGCTTAGAATAACCAATCTATATTATTCAATGATGAAATGTAATAAATGTGAGATGGAAGAATGTTTCCTACATGATATGATATACTATGTAATATAATGATAGTTTGTGGATGCAGGATGGATGCATTATGTTGATGGTTTTTGGATGCTATATGGATGCATTAGTGACACTTTTGTGATTAACTTTCATGGTACCATGTTAGCATGGAAAGAAGATAGAAGAGATAAGATCAAACAAGCCAAATAAATATTAGATGGGCATCTCATAAACCATACATTTTCATCCATTACATAAACATAAAAGTATCTAATCTTGCTCAAAATTAAAAAAAACTCTCAATTCCATGGGGGAATTGGTACCATTTTGATGTGGAAAATGGCCCTTTCCCAATCCCTTGCAAGCTTGATGATCAATGGTGAAGATTTGAGGCTCCTTGGTGAAATTTTTCCATAACCTAGCTATGAAATGATAAAAATGGATGAAAATGGATAAAGATGGATGAAAATTTCTCAAAAACTTGAAGATAATAATGTTGCATAAAGTTGTGGATCCAAAATCCAAATGAGAGCCTTCTATTTCTTCATCACTCCACAAGGGGATTGTATACCTAAACCATACAAGCTGTCATTTTCATGCACAAATAACATCAAAAAATATGAGGCTCTTGTCCTAGGGCTAAGAATTGTAGTACATTATGCATCAAGGTATAAAGAACCAGGATGGCATTGCTGTTATGGGTTCCTCAAGGCATCCCTCTGCGGATCCCCATTTCTTTGCTACCTATCACCATTTCTCTGCAGGTCTCCATGCCCCTAATCCCTTTACCCTCTCTGATTCAGAGGTGGTCCACCTCCTCCTCTACCTCCACCATCGTCTCCATCTCTAACATAGCACTGTACAAACTTGAAGATAATAATGTTGCATAAAGTTGTGGATCCAAAATCCAAATGAGAGCCTTCTATTTATAGAAGAGAATGATGGAAGAAGAGGCAAAGTGGATGAATGTGGGAAAAAACACCAACCAATAGCATAATGCCACTTGTCAACATGTGAGTGGACAAAGGCAGAGCATATTTGGATGAATGTGCACATTAATGCAATTAGTTGGAATTTCAAAATTGGAGAATATTCCATCCTTGATACCTTTTTGAAAGTAAATATAGATTTAATAAATCAATTAAAATTATTTTCATGAGCAAGTGGCAAAAGCTAGAGGATTTGAGTGATTAAGATTAGGATTAATCAGGATTTGATTAATTTAAGTGGACATTAGCTGATTTGACAATTTGATTTAGATTTTAGGATTTAAATAAATCAAAGTGAGAGGAATAATGAATTTAGACTAAATTAAATAAAGTTTGACTTATTTAATTAAAGAGGATGGTGTTAGTTTTAAATCAAATAAAGAAAATTTTATTTAATTTAAATGAGATGACTATGGATGCAAATATTAGATGTAGATGCTAAAATCTACAAATGCTAAAACTTCATCACACATTAGTATTGTTAGTTATTCAAAACAAAGCAAATATTTAATGCCTTTATGAAATAATCAAACATGCTTCATAATGCAAACCAAACAACAAAAGATGAAAGACACCAATGCAAACATTTAACAAAGCATGTTCATACCTATTCCATAGTGGATTGGTGCTACTTTGATATGGAAAGTAGCCCTTTCCCAACCATTGATAAGTTAAATGATGAGAATGCCTTGAAAATGCTATGAATTCAAATGACAATATTGAACTTGTGCATAAGATTGTGGATCCAAAATCTAAATGAGAGCCTCTTATTTTTAGAAGAGAATGATGGAGGATGAAGCAAAATGGATAAATGTGGGAGATCAAACACCAACCAATAGTATAATGCCACTTGTCAACATGTGAGTGGACAAAGGTGGAGAACATTTGGATGAATGTGCACATTAATGCAATTAGGTGGAATTTCAAAAATTGGAGAAGTGACATATTAGAGGGAGATGAATAATGAATTAAATGCCACTTGGCTCAAAAAAAGGACTTGTAAGAGTCATAAATGCCAAGTTGGAGGATAAGACACTTGGGAGGGAGAATTCAAATTTTGGAGAATATTCCCACTTGATGCCTTTTTGAATGAAAAAGGAAGATTTAATAAATCAATTAAATTGATTTATTTGCACAAGTTGCAAAATCTAGAGGATTTGAGGGATTATGATTAGCATTAATCATGATTTGATTAATTTTAATGGAGGTTAGTTGATTTTGACTTTTGACTTAGATTTTAGGATTTAAATAAATCAAAATGAGAGGGATAATGGATATTAGTGATTTAATTAAATAAATTTGATATATTCAATTAAATGGAGAACTTTTGAAGATTAATTAAATAAAATTGATTTATTTAATTAAAGAGGAGAATATGATGATTTAAAATAAAGATTGATTTATTCAATTAAAAGGGGAAATATGATTTAATTAAATAAATATTGATTTATTTAGTCAAAGGAGGAATTCAACGAATTTAATCATTTAATAAGGATTATTTAATTAAATAATTAGTAAAGAGGATGATTCAAGAAGAACTGGTGTGAGTAAGTCAGAATCGAGTATGCGTTATCAATCATGATAATTTATGTGTCTATAGAGCCTAAGGTTATTGTTAGTGACTATGATCCTATCTTTACTTGTAAATTTTGGACATATTTATTCTTTTGTTTGGATACTCAATAAGCTCATATCTCTTCATACCATACCTAATCTAATGGGAAGATTGAGGTTGCTAATAAGTGTTTGGAAGGGTATCTATGTTTTTTCTTTAGATAAGTAGTATCAATGGGTATATTGGCTACCATTAGTAGAATGGTGGTATAATAATTCCTTCCATTGTTCATAAAAACTATCTCCATTTGTGGCACTATATGGATGCCATCCTCCATCCATCACATCATGTTTGAGGGTGTCACCAAGATGTGAAGGATTATATGCATAATCAAGAACAAGTACTTTTAGGACTCAAGAAACATCTATCCATTGAACAAAATTGAATGAAGCAACATGCTAATCAACATTGTAGTGAAAGGATTTTTGAATTTGGATATTGGATTTTTTTGAGATTGTAGCCATGTACATGTGAAAATATCATTGAAGAAATAAACAAAGAAAAATATTTTTTCCCAAAATATTTGGCCCATATCAAATCATGAAAAAGATACATAGTGTTGCCTACAAGTTTGAGTTACCTTCAACTATAAAGATACATCCACTTTTTCATGTTTTCTATTTGAAGAAAGTAATTGGGTGTAATATTCATACATAAACAATTTTACCAAAGCTTGATGAAGAAGGAAGAATAATTTTGGAACTAGATTTTGTTCTTCAGAAACACACAAAGAAGTTGATGAATAGAAAAAACAAGTATCTCATCTATTGGAAGAATTTATCTATTGAAGATGCCACATGAGAGGATGAAGAGTTCATTCAAAAGAATCCACACTTAGTTAGAATTAAGGGAAATGCTTCTTTGAAGAGGGGGGTGTGCTAGACCCTTAATATTAGAGTATGCATAGGGTTATAAGTAGTCAAATTATTGCTACCTTAGCTATTAATTAAGTTAATTATAATTATTATATTCTTATTTAGTTATTTAGGTCAGCTTAGGGCTTATATTTTATTATCTAAGTTAGCTTGGCTAATATCCTTGGAATAATTAGGTATATAGGAGGTAGTGTTTGTTGAGATGATGGAGTCACAGTGTCCCTGATGAAGCTGTAGTCTTCAATGGAGGACCTTTGCAAGGAAAGATATTCAACCACATAGAAAGTGTTGCAAAAATGGCATGCAAATAGATATTCTATTACGATGATATGATATATTACAAGAGTACATGTGCCTGATTAAATAGGCAAGAGTGAAAACCTAAAAAACATAAGATGCTGCCAAGTGTCAAAATCACACTACATGTGACAACATGTGAACCCTACCTAGGAAATGATAAAATATTGAGATAAGTTCTAGGACAACTCATCTTCTAGAAGGAATCTTATCCCCTACAAACATGGAAAAGGGGAATTACCCCATTATTAATGATTTATCTAAAAATGTAACCTAGGACAAAATAATGCAAGACCTAAGTTAACTTATGCTAGGTTAATAATTAATTAATTACACTAACACCCCCATAAGTGCAACTTAGGGAGGAAATGCAATGATTATGCAAAGATGATGGGTTCCGGCTATGAGGAAATGTTAGGTACCCATTTACATGATGAAGATGCAAGAAATCTCCCACAACTAGAGAAAAGGGGAAAACCTAGTGGGAACAAAACCCCTCTCCAAAAAGGAGATGAAAATATAGAAAAGTGAGAAAGGATGGGAAAAATGGAGGACTCCCAAATACCCCCAAGTACACCATCTGTCACATGGGTATAATACAATCAATAACCCCCCCATAGGAGGGAAAGAGAGAGACTATATAGCCCCCTCAGAACATGTGATTTCCTGCAAAAATGGTAAGTGTCTAAAGACAAAACGAGATCCAATGTTGACAAGCAACTTGTCTCCCTTTTGGAAGAAACAAAAGCAAGTGTAAGTGAAAAGATGCTTCCCATTCTAGATAGGAATTAAAGGAAGGAAAGATGAATATGGATGCTAATGATGTCTCTGAAAATTGCTCATGTGTCTCCTTGCCTGATGAAGAAGATACCATAATCAATGAAGAGGGTGACCAACTAGGATGATGTAGAAACTAATGCTGAACAAGATCCAAAGATTGCAATGCAATGAATGTGATGAAGACTAGATTTCCCCCCAAAATGAAAAGGTCCCCAAACCACGTTAAAGCCTGTACAACAAACATGTCCAAACCACCGCTCCTTACTAGGGAAGAAGCAAAAATCCACACAAGTTAGCTGTCCCATATTGAATGGAATGAGAGGGAAGTGAAGTTCATAAATGAAGTTCCAAGAGAAACCAAGTGCCTCCAAGGTAGTCTCTAAATCCCCAATAAAGGTTGAGACATAAGGAGCAGGAGACTCAAGAAATCTCTCCAAAGTGGAATCTGAATAGAGGAGTGATATCCCCTCAAGAATGTCCTCCAAACCTCTAGAAGTATCAAAGTTAGTGATACTTGAAACGAAGCCATATTTTGATGTCAAATCTGGAAAACTGAATATGTCTTGATGAATGATGATGAAAGCCTCAATCAATGAATCTAGACAAGGAATCACTAAATGTGAAGGGATACCAATAGTCTTTGATGGAGAAGGAGGAACATCTTAAGAATCCTTGTCAACCTCTTTGGAAGATTCAAGGCAATCCAAACAAACAACCTCCTACACAACAATATCATCATGGGGTACCAGATTTGAAGAACCAAGAGGCAAATGACATTTTGAAACATGATCATTGGGGAATGGCGGAGTGTCTGAATCTCCATATAGCTCCAAAATCTTAATCCAAAGAATGTGAGGATAGTTATGATGATCAATAGATTTCAAAACTCCATCAAATTTGCATGGAAATAATCCTTAGAACATCATACCTTCGACAATTCTAATCAAATTTATGGATACAATTATTAGGAGGGGGAACCAAACCATACAAATGTGGTAAAAAATGAAGGGATTGAAGATGATTGATGATGCAATCTCTCCATTGTTGATAGTTTCCCTTTCCCAAAATGATCGGTGAAGGATGACAAGAAAAACCCATAACAAAATGTGACAAATCTCCAATAATTCAAAGATATTGACCTTCAACAACAAATAGAAACTTTCAAAGATGATATGCAACTGAAAAGATGCATTTGAAATCAATAAATTCTTCTTAAAGCTTCAGGATGTCCTAGGAATCAGGAAAATGCACCAAATTGCAAAAAAACAATAAAAGATACCTAGAGCTGAAACTGAAGAAAGTGACTAGACTAATAAAAAAACTAAAATGTCTCCTGAATGCCACTGGAATCATAGGATTTCAACAATCTGATGCAAAGATATTGGTTTGTGAGTCCAATGTCGAGGTTTGACTTCAGTTGATTTTAGAATTTTATATCAGAAAAATCTTGCAAAATAGATGGAGCCATTGGATAGTGCTCTAAATTCTCTTTTCATTGGTATCTTGTTTGCAAATTTTCAATACCATGGTGCAAAGTTATGGGATTTGGAAGAAAAACTACTGGATGGAAGATGGTAGGCTAATTAGGCACAAAAAATAAGCACCCTTGGGCAAAACGATTTCGGCCCTCGGTTGCTGGTATGACTAGAGGGCTATCGACAGTGAAAAATAACTCTTCACCAGATCGGCAGCATCAGAGCGGCTGGTGGGTGGAGACTAGGTGGCGTGGCCCAGAGTTGGGGTGGCTTTGCTTAGATAGAGTGGTAGCCTTGCTTACCAAGTGGACCACAACGGGGGCTGTCAGGAAACTTTAGTGGGAACATCGGTGATGATGGATGCCGAGACAAATGCTGGAAACAGTGGATGGTGACCATGTGAATGAAGTTGAATGATGTTGGCTGATGGGATGAGGCCAACTACAAAAAATAATATTATGTAGACTTGATGTTGAAGCCAACAAAAAATGAAAATTTTGAATATTGCATATAAATTGCAATTCAAAAATAAATTAAAAAATTCGATATTGAAATATAATCTATAAAGTAATAAGTGATGTCGACGGGTGAAAAAACTATAGTGTCGATGACAATTATTTAACCCCAATATTCTGATCTTTAATTAAAATAGGAAGTCCCTCACAAAAATTTAATTTTTTCCTTAACTTTAGAAAAAAAATTCCCAAATGACGAAATAAAAAAGCCTGATGATCTAAAAAAAAAAATTCCTTGGAGGATGATTGAATAGGAAGATTTTTTACAATAGATTTGTATGGATAATACAAAAAATGAAAACCCTAGATAATACCTCAACTAGCTCATACATGATATTTCTCTGATTTGATGATTGAGAAAGCAATCTATGGGTTTTGAGGCCTTCTGGATGCAATGGAAAGGTTAGACTAATTAGTTGGTTCATGGGTAGAACCACTAGCCTACAAGAAAAACTCCAAGCCTACAAAAAATCTTGCACACCAACTTTCTTGATCCTGGGATGAAGTTTCACTGGAAAATCTCTAATACCATGTTGAGATGATGGAGTCATAGTGTCCCTTATGAAGCTACAGTCTTCAATGGAGGACCTTTGCCAAGAAAGATATTCAACCACACAGAAAGTGTTGCAACAATGTCATGCAAATAGAGATTCTATTATGATGATATGATACATTTCAAGAGTACATGTACCTAATTAAATAGGCAAGAGTGAAAACCTAAAAAGCATAAGATGTTGCCAAGTGTCAAAATCACACATGTGACAACATGTGAACCCTACCTAGGAAATGATAAAAGATTGAGATAAGTTCTAGGACAACTCATCTTCTAGAAGGAATCTTATCCCCTACAAACATGGAAAGGGGAATTACCCCAAATTTATTAATGATTTATCTAAAAATGCAACCTAGGACAAAATAATGTAAGACCTAAGTTAACTTATGCTAGTGTAATAATTAATTAATTACACTAATAGTGTTTCAATTGATCATCATATTGTGAATTGTGTTCTCATTAGAGATATTTGGAGATTTTCCCCTTTGAAGTGGCTTGTTATTCTCAATTATTATCACATGTTTGCAAAATATTTCATATCATATTCCTATTTTGTGCAATCTATTTAATTATAGATAATTTATAATTTTAATATATAAATTATATTTATATATTAAAAAATATTTAGGATTGGTCATTTTGTACCTATAAATACATAATTATTAGAATGAGATATTTCTCAATTTTACTATGCAAGTTTTTTCTATTGATGTTTTGGATCAAACTCCATGATTCATGATCAATATATATAAGCCAAGAGAAGAGAAATGAGGTTATTAATATTGCACCATATTGGGATTCCTCCCATCATTCTAGTAAATTTTGTGAAGTAAGTGGAATTTCCATTCATGTGAGCTTGATTTAGGCATGTTGTTTAAATCTTGTTGGAATTACATTTACAAGCAATAGATACATTCAAATTTAAGTGCTTTATCCTCCATCTTTTTTTGCTACAATTATCATCTCTTTGTGTTGGTATCACTAGAAGCTTCAAAATTTGGTGTTTACAAACAAGTGGAAAGGAAAGTCTCTCAAATAAGAACTAAAATATGGAGATATGGTCACTTACCACAAGTTTTTTAAAAAAAAAATTGATAGCAATGACAGTTTATGGATGGTTAGGGTTTTCATGGGCCTAGAATATGTGAGTACTAAGAGGTCTAGGTAGTCCATTTTTCATGGTTTCATGGTTAAATTGGAAGACCTAGAAAAGATTGAGATATATTTAAATGGATATCTTGTGTAAATTTTACACACTAAATAAGAATTTAGTATGTTGCAACAAGGATGTAGAGAAACAATGTAGGTCTACAAGTGACTTGCATATATACATACATACATACATATATATATATATATATATAATTTTAGAGGTGTCTAGGTTTGAAGATAAATTTATTTCAATCAAGGATGATCTCATCATCAAGCTATAATTCTAAAACCTATTTATTGAATCCTATAGAGAAACCAAAGGCTAGCAAAAGTCAACAAAATAGCACAAGTAGTTAGAAGGTTGACATAGCCAATGTAAAGATTATGTAAGCCATATAATTTGTATAGAATTTAGAGAGGTGGCCTATGAAGAAATAAAAGGATATTAATAATTTTTATGTGAAGGATTTCAAAACCATATGAAATAAATTATCCTTGAATAAAAATAACATTACAATAACCCCAAAAATCAACCCAAGTCACTTTTCTAAGAAGGAATAACTTATGATTAAAGAACATGTTATGCCATATAAATCAAGTTCAATTTTGATGAAATTTATAGGATAACCACATACATCCATAGAAATAGTATTTGTGTGAGGGGGAAAATCTATAGTTTATAAACAAGATAATTGCAATGAAATAGAAACTGATCTAATCAAAACAAGAATATAGATCTATTCCTTCACTCACGAAATGAAACTAAACTATTACTGAATTCAAGAAACAAGGTCAAAAGATGAAAGAATACATGAATTCATAAAAAGAATAACATTATCATCTTGTGTCAGATTGTATTCACAAGATGTTAGGTTGTTCATATCATTGTGAAGCTTCAATTATTGTTTGCGATAAATTTGAAGAATGATGCATGTGTTGGTGATCAAAGATATGTTGAAGCTTTGTCAATGGTGATTAGGAATAGCGACAGTACTTCATTGTGCAAAATAGGTTTATTCTTCGATCCATTTTTGTGAGGAAAGAGGGTTATTATATAGAATTCTGATTTGAAATGGACGATCTCAGGATCACATAGTAGAATATCTTGATCGATGGTTGAAATTTGTTGAGATGATTTAGATGGGCATGTAATTTATGTAAATTGATTGCATGATTAGTGTGATTGAGGAATAGATTGACCAATTAGGAATATAGATTGATTAGTCAGGAATTAGATTGAGCAATCAATGATTCATAATTTACTCAATCAAGAAAGTAGTTGAGAATGATTAATTAATTGATTTAATTAATTAATTATTTTTGGAGTTGAACATTCAAATCAAGTTTGAATTTGGCAAACAAAGTTGAATTATTTTGATTTGATTTTTAATTATTCAAATTTGGAGGGAAAGGAAGTTAATTAAATTATTATGATTTTAATAACTCAATCGAATTAGGGGAATAAAGTGATTTAATGACATAATTAAATAATTGGTGTTATTTAACTAATCAGGATATGTGAAATAAAGATAAATTAGGACTTTATTAAATAATGTAATTTATTTAATTAGTCAAAATTGATGAAACATGAATTGATTAAATAATGTCACATTATTCAATTAATAATAAAAATTGGGTTTAAGGACTTTATTAAATAAATGAAATTTATTTAATTCATAAAAAAATGAATGAAATAGTGAATTAATTAAATAATATCGTATTATTCGATTAATAGGGGAAATTAGGGTTTTTGATGTAATTGATGTGACATGCAGTGATATTTGATGATAATGATGTTGATGATGCAAAAATGCCATTTAGTATGTGTGATAGGTGTTAGGTCAATTTTACATGTCTACATTTTGCCCCTCTTTAATACAAAGTACGGGTTGCTTTGTTTCAAAGATTTAATGTTAAGATTGGAAGATTTTAAAAAAAAATATGCCCCGCTGTGTCCTAGGGGTCAGCGAAATGATGGTAGGACTCTATACTGCACCCTTGAGAGGTTGATTGAGAAAATCAATTTTGAGGTCAGGCTCACGACCTTGTTTTATTTTAGTTCCCATGTGTTTATGATGAGAAATTAAGTCTATAGGTCTTTCATTTAGGTTCAAATGTTCTTGGGAATTCTTAATTTGAATGCAGGAAGGTTCCCTAAGTAAAAATTAGGGTTTCCTAGGTAAAATAAAGGTAATTAGGTTTCTAATTACCTCGTTTGCACTTTGAGCCTATAGAGAATTCTTATTTAGAGGATTTCTTATTTTGTTAGTTGTCGAGTAGATATGGTGTTGATTTGGAGAGCCCCACATTGTGCAGATGTCATTTGAGAGAATGGATGGCTTGTAGGCATTGGTGCCCTAGTGTGTACCCTCTCGATTCTCATTTTCATCTTTTTGCATTCTTATAATTAATGCTTAAAGTCCAAAAAGTCAAAAGTGTAGGATTTAGGGTTTTAGCACTTTTGAAATGGTTTCAACACTTTTTCCATTTGAAATGCTCACTTTTGATATTTTTTTGCACACTTAACTTCATTTTGCACCTTTGACCTACTTTTTCACTTTTGTAATTCACTTCTGCTATAAATTTGCACTTTTGTTTGCTCTTCCTCATTTTCTACATTTTTGTGATAAATTTTCACCCTTGCAAAAAAAATTCCTGTTGACTTTTGCAATCCTGATATTCCTCATCACTTTTGCATAAATTTCCTTATATTTTCCTATTTTCTTCACTTTTGTGAAAACTTCATCGCTTTTACTACAATTTTTTTCCTTTTGACTTTTTAAAACCCTATGTTAGTTTATTCATCATTTTTGTTTCATTTTTTGTGTTTAGAGTGAGTCCCTAACATTGTGTGTTGAATGATTGCAGGTGGTCCTTAAACCACTATAGTTGAGGGAGTGATGACCCTAATATCTATTCAATTTTATTGTTGGTTTGGACATGTTGGACCAAGCTTTTCTAGATGTGCTCAGGTTATGAAACATTTTTACATTCCCACCATCTGATGTCACACTGCAATGATGATTGTGCTTGTTGAACAGTGGAATTTAGAGACTTGTTCCTTCCATTTACCTACTGGAGAGGCCACTATTACTCTCGAGGATGTGTGTGTGTGAGAGAGAGAGAGAGGGAGGGAGGGAGAGGTAGAGAGAGGGAGAGGAAGTGAGGGATAAAGGGAGGGAGGAAAGCTGAGAATGAAGGAGTGACAGGAGAGTGGAAGGTGGGGAGGGAAGGATTGAGAGAATGGGTGGAGTGGAAGGTGGAGAAAGAGACAGCCAGGAAGAGAAGGAAGGAATGAAGAAGGAGAAGGAGAAGGAGAATGGAAGAAGGAAGAAGGAAGGCACAGAGACATTTAAAAACAGACATGTTTCTGCCTATTAATCCATTAATAGTAGATATCCATTTTGCTTTATTATTGCTTTGGGATTTGGCTTGGGAGTGTCTAAACCAAAAAGTCAACATCCCCAATGTGTTTATAAGGGTTGCAAGAGTTTTCTAAATTTCACCCTTCATGCTGATGACTTTTTTTCATTTGGTTTTGATGAGATGAAAAGGGTTTATTCAAAAAATTGTCAACATTCTACCAATATAAGATATGCTTTATTTACCCTAATATATAATTATTATTAATTTTCTACACTATTTCTATTAATTCTTGATTGATAGGCTGATTGAAAAACATCTATAACTTTTAAATAGTTATACATCTTTTGAATATGAAGGATGTGCCACACACTATGCATCACAAAATATAGTTTAAAATAAAATAAAATTGAATTTCATAATTTTTTGACCAACTTAGGGTGGTTGGACAAATTATTTTTAATATTTTTTAAAATTCCTACTAGAAAATTCATAACTAATTATTTACTTGCAAAAAAAAATATAAAAAAAATGTGTCGTGCATTTGAGTACGTGTCCTCTACATATATTGAAAGATTCAAAAAAATATATTTATTTTTGCTTCTCATTAGGGTGGCAAGATAAACACTTGATTTCTATTTTTTTTCCAAATTTAATATACTACTGCATTGAAATTTTAAATTTTCACCAAATCAAATTACTTTTTCTAAAAAGGCCATAGTAGCTACAAACCACATCTAATTTTCTACAAATTATTCCTACATTATTTTGAATTATAAGTTAATAACCCATTCAAATTTTATGAAGGTGTTACCATTTCTCCTATATCTTCATTTAATTCAGTCTCTATTTCTACCATCATGATCCTTTCAAAGATGACCTTATCATCATATTTTGAATGAAAATATGGTGTAGGTAAACCCACAAAATTGGTTTTACAATTTAGTGAGGAAGGAAAATTGCAAAATGCCCCACAGCAAAAATTGCTTTTGTTTAACAAACATTTGGTTCGAATGAACCTTAAAGCAACCTCCTTCGAAATGTAACTCATTAAATTTGGTCCTAATATCTTTAAGAAAATCAAGGAAGACCAGGGAAAGGGTTTGTTCCCCTTTTCCCCCTTCTCCCCCTTTAGCACTAAAGAACTCCAAAATTTTTCCCTTTGAAGCTTGAGTTGAGGATGAAAATGGAGGAGACTTCATAGACCCAATTGGATGATGGTAGTCCTCAGAATGATCTATCCAACAAATATAATTTTAATATGTTTTTGTTTTATTATGTATTTGTTTTTATAGTTTGATTAAACATAGATTTTTCACTGAAAATTAAGCTCTCCATTCTGCCCATGTGGAAAAATAGCAGATTATCAATTTTTTTAAAAATATTAGTGCACTAGATATTGATGCCCTTGATCCAAGAAAAAAATTTGAATTTTGATACATGTGTAATTTTTTTTATGTTGTATACAATTCTCCTATGTTTGAGTTGTAATTGGTTTGAATTCAAAACTTGATTAAGGAAAAAATATTCAATAAAACATTATGAAACCAATTGGAAGCATTACATAATGTAGTTAGAAATATAAATTCAAAAAAAATAGAATTTTATCCTTCATGGAAAAAATTTATGTTGTATACGGTGAGCATCACTCCTTAAAAATGGTGTACTGAAAAAATTAGTTTTCGAAGGAGATGGGAAAAGAAGTGCAATTGATTCTAAAATTTTTGAAAAAAATATATTTAGAATCTACAGAAAAAATGTCATAAATTACTAGTTTGCATCATCTTCAAATTCCTCACAGTTTAGTCGCTATAGGTGCCCGAAAGTGAAGATTTAGTTAGAAAAAAATAGTTTAGTGTCCAGTTTGGCCAAAAATTGTAAACCAGTATTGTGGGATCACCCTAGAACTCGAAATATCATAGGAATAAAGATTAGAAGACATAGAGCTAAAAAAAATCTTTGGTTAACCTAGAGTATGTGAATTTGGTGTTGGAGAGATTCAACAACTCAAGTAGACAATTAGTTGTTCTTGTAATGTAAGGGACAAAGCTTTATGTGGAGGATTTTCCAAAGTATCCTTCTGAGATGGAGGATATGACCAAAGTATCCTATTCTAGTGTTGTATGAAGTTTGATTTATGTTATGGATTGCATGATGCCAAACATTGCCCAAGCAGTGGGAATCCTAAGTTATTTTTATGGCTAATCTAGGAAGGGTGCATTGGGATGTAGTTATGAGGTTTTTCAGATACTTGTGGGGTACTTCTGAGTATGCCTTATATTTTCATGGTTATCCTATTATACCTCAACATTAAATTTATATTCATGGGTTTGTGGATTCTGATTGGGTAGGAGATATTGATAGTAGAAGATCCACTAGTGGTTATGTATTCATAATGTTTGGTGGTGCCATTAGTTGGACGAGTAAGTAGTAGGTTGTAGTTTATTTTTTCATGAAAGAAGTAGAGTACATGGTATCTAATCATGCTTGTAAGGAAGCCATTTGGCATAAGTGGTTGTGTTTAGTGGGCTTGATGCAGTGAAAATCACTATATCTATTTGTGATAGTCAAAGTGTCATTTGTTTGGAAAAGAATCATATTTTCCATTCAAAACAAAGCATATCAATGTGAAGTTCCAATACATTTTTGATATGGTAGAAGATGGGAAGGTTAAATTGGAGAATTTTATCACCCTAAAAAATGTTTTAGATGCATTGACAAAGCCATTGATCATAGAGAAGTTTAGATGGTGTTTCATTTCTATGGGCCCCATGGCCTTGAGCTATTGATTATAGATGATTCTTGATAGGTCTTCAACAAGTTGGAGAATGTTAAGAGTAAGGTGTCTCAACCTTTGAGTCTTAGCATTCAAATTATTATTTAGGTGATTAATTAATTTTTTTCTATGTTTGTTTCCTACTACATTAGTTGTCACTTTGTGGAACCTACCGGTGAGGTGGCATCCTACATGGAAGGTGATATGTACAATTTGTAAGTTATTTTAGTGGAGGTAGGAATCCCACTTTAGAGGTCCTATTTTTCGGACTAAAATGGCGGCATTTATCGTAAGTTTCTATCACATTTATGAAAAACTATGAATACTTGCTATGATAGTTGTAAGATTCATGCATGACAGTTTCTATGTCACACTATGATAGTTAGGCTACATTTATGGGGTGCCCAAGTTTTCATGTGGTAGTTGCATGTGTCTAGGTACCCTGCATGTTGATTGTAAGCTAATTTCTAGGAGATAGGTGTTGGATTTAGAAAAATCCTAAGATCATGGGTTCTGACTATGACAACATGCCATAATGAACTCATGTTCACACTTGGCCATGGGATTTTCTTATGGAAAGTTTTTGGTACCTTCTCTTCATGTTGAAGGCTATAAACAATTGATGTACCTTATTGCATTTTCAGTATCACAAGTTGAATAACTATTGGGATGTTGTTATACGGTTAGAATTTCTTTAAACATGTGTTGTAGAGTGAGACTCCTAAAAAACATTCCTTTAAAACTTTATGGTAACTTTTTTAAATGCTAAATAATACAGATTAGCTTGTGTGTTTGGAGTGTGGGTTTTTCCTGTAAGGGTTTTCCCATGTATATTTGGTGTTATGTGTTTTCTTGTACCTATGCTATTGTTAATATTTACCTATTATGTGCATCTCCTTTATTGTAACTAAATAAGGGTTTGAAACATTAGAAATTTACACATTCTCTCCTTTAATAGATTAGTGTTGGAATCTTTTCCATGTACCTAGCTTTCTTCCATAAAATAAATTTGATTTCATAAATAAATAAATGATTGTTCATCATATGTGCAAGTCAAAATCATTTCAAGGCTTGGAGGGAGCAATATTCTTAAATAACGTGTCATCACTTGTATTAGTAGTATGTTTGGGAACCTACCTCCAAGATTCTTATGAGTTAATTATTTATACTTGGTGCATATAATATCGATGATTGAGGTATTAAATAATGGTGGAAAGGAATATTATTATTTTTTCCCTTGCTTGTTCTTCTTTTTTCTATAAATAGGAAGATTGACATAGAGGTTATTCATTGTAGAGAAGGGGGATTCGTTACTCACAAGTTCTCTTCATTTAGAGAGCCTCATTGGGAAAACTACCCTAAACTACCTTAGGAATCAGTAGCGAGAGTTTTAGAATCCAAAAGAGCAAGTCACATATTTTCTAGATAAACGGACAAGCTCTCGACCAAAGGACTTCAGTGTGGGATACAAACAACAACATGATGCACTGACATCTCATATAGACCAGAGAATGAGTTTATCATAGAAAATTCCTAGATGATTGCTAGCTATCTGATTACTAAGAATTTACAAAATGTGATAAAGTAGTAGAATGCCATAGAATTGAAATAAAGTAAAATATAAATGTTAGAGACAAAGAGAAGAAAGGAAA
The DNA here is from genome assembly GCA_007258455.2 of Sequoia sempervirens. NCBI lineage: Eukaryota > Viridiplantae > Streptophyta > Pinopsida > Cupressales > Cupressaceae > Sequoia > Sequoia sempervirens. The sequence goes on from VDFB02252616.1 coordinate 170,916,504, forward strand.
AAGGATGCTCACAATAATCCAAGTAATGAAGCCTCCAATTAGTAGATATCATCAATACCTATGTTTGTAAGATCTAGAGAATTTTTTGGGGCTGTATAGGGGTTTGCCTCAGTCAAACCCTCATTTTGGTGTTCCCACCTCCATAAATAGCCTAATAGAAAGAGAAAGAATGAGAGAAGTGAACAAAGCATATGGTGAAAGAAAAACCCTCTTTAGCAGTAGAACCCGCACCACCAAGTATGAGTGATAAATGAAAACCTCATTTGAGGCGGAGAAACCATATCACAAAAGAGGTGATCAAAGCAATCCTCATTCAAGGAGGAGAGCCTGTATCATGAAGTATATATGCAAATCTAAAGAGGATGTGAAAAATCCCAAGATGCTCACAACCATTAGATAAGGGAGACAGAAAGTTGCAAGATGGAAGGAGATGGAGAATGTTAATAGTAGTAATGGAAGAGTGGAAGATGGAATAGGAGAAGGAGGAAGAAGAAGAAGAATGAAGATGGAATGGAGGGAAGAGACCATGGAAGGAAGAAGAAGATGGATGGGTATAAACATCCGCATGCCATCGTGGCTAGTTTCAGACTCATCATGCCACAAAATGACACAAAATGGTAAAGGCACAAAGTCCTCACGCAAGTCAGCGGGCAGGTCGGTATACATCTTTAGTAAAGGTCGGTGGGTTAAATGAGCGCCGCCAAGATGCTATTAAGGGAGTGGACACTAGAGCAGGCACAAGAATGTATGTAAAATTGCAAGGGGTGCAATTTTACAGCTATACATTCATACCTTGTTTTTTCTCATTGTAGTGAAGCTTGATTTAAGCATCTTAAGGCTAGAGTTACTTTTTGAGGAGATCTTAGGGAGATTGGATTGAGATGCATGGATATAATTTATTCTTGGATTATTTTAATGGTGAAAGCAATAATAGTTGATAATTGCTCTTAGCTCTTATCCTGATGATGGATCATGGAGTGTGATCTGAAACATTGATGCAAAAAATTCGCACACAATCAAATCCATAAATCACTCCAACAACATTATGGATTGTGGAAACTTGATATCACTAAAAAATATATTGCTTCTAGTCCTTTAGAGGTTAATTTTTTCTTAATTTTTTTCTAGGCTATATCAACATCTCTCTCTTATGTTGTTATTTCTTTCATTCTTGTTATATTTGGCTTATGTCATAATCCTACTAAAATATGTATAGATCTAATAACTTGTGGTATATATTCTCATAGTGCTAATGAAGGAAAACTGTCTATAATTTTTTTATTTAGTATCAAAGCTTGTCAATGATTTTTAGTACTTGTGTGATGTCATGGTTGAATTTCCTTACAAAAATTACATGCAAACATATGTGTCTTCAAAAATTAAATAAATTACATAGAACTATACTATTAGAGAAGGAAAATATTTATACTACCATCATGTATGGTTTTTGTATTATGTATTGGTTTCACAATTAGTACATTTCATACAATATCTTATCATGATTTTTTAAATATCAAAAGAGATGAATTGGATTGGGAAGGTGAGTGTAGAGCTCTAGGGAAGTTGAATGGTCTACCACCCTTAAAACTTCTTGGAGCTTTATGTTACCAACAAAGATCTTGGATTGGTGTTCTTCATCGCTCTTGATTTAATGGTCCTCTTCTGTTCCTCTTCTTCTAGTTTCCTTAGTCTCTTTGTTGTTGTATTCCTTGGATTGATTGTTTTATTTGGTGTCTCTTTGTTGTTGTCTTCATTGGATTACTTGTTTTATTTTGTGTATTTGGTGTATTTTGATCATCTCAATTGTTTCATCTAATTTGGATCTATTCTAAGTTTAAATTTAAATTTGGTCTCACCCTGGTCTATTTTTTTACATCCCCTCAACCTTCTTCAATCCATATTGGTAATTTATTATATATTATTGTCACATGAGCTAGTATCCTATCTTGAACCACTTGGCCATGGGAGATGATGCAAATAGAGGCACAAAAGGGACAACAATTAATGAACCACTAGGTTTTACAAGTCCTGAGGGTAGGGTTGAAGGTAAAATAACAAAAAAGTATTAATCCTTCTTTCTCATACAAAGATATGCTAAATGTAGATGCTACCGAAAAAATTCTCACTAGTTCTATAGAATTTGTGGAGAATGATGTACAACCCCTCATGGCCAGACCAATCGAATTGGGAGATGAAGGATGTTTTGGGTCCACAAAAAATGGATTAGGAGGGGAAGGCTTCATCAAAGGAGGCTCAAGAAGACAAGGAAACAATGGTGAGTTGCCTCCTAAGCCTAAAGTTCTTTTGGTTTCTCTAAATGTTGATATGTTATAGTCTATGAAAGAAAAAGAAATTACATTAAAACATATTTATATTTGGGTATGTGCAGGATCATCATGGAAAAAATAGGCCCTTAAGTGGCAAAAAATTCAGAAAAATCAGAGTTAGGAAACTTGACATAAAAATTTGAATAAGTTATCTATATTATTTCAAAAATATATAAGAATAGAATTTGTATAAAATTGAATGTAGTTTCTAAACTACTAGGTTTATTTAAGAAAAATAAAATCTATTTGGTGAAAATTTGTAATTTCAATGTAGTAGTACTTAAATTTCAGGGAAAAAATAAGAAGTGGGTGTATGTTTGACCACCCTAACCACAATAAAATGATAATATTTTTTTATAAGATTTTAGATACAAGTAGAGGATTCATGTCCCAATGTGATGCATATTTTTTTGTAATTTTTTTCCAAGTAAATAATTAATTACAAATTTTATATTACAACTTTTAAAAAATAAAAAAACTCGTATGTCTAACCACCTTAACTTGGTCAAAACTTCATGAAATTCATTTCTTTTTTTTGAATCCCATAGTATGTGAAGCATAGAATGTCACACATGTTTTGGATTCAAAAAATGTGATATCGTTTGAAAGCTATAGATATTTTTCAATCAACCTATCAATCAGGACTTTAGTTGTAATTCAAATAGAAAATAAATAATAATTATTTATTAAACTCAAAGTAAAGCATAATTTATATTGGTGGAAAGCTAAGAATCTCCTTTAAAAACCCTTTTTGTTTCATCAATTTTGGGTAAAAAAAATTCGTCAGCCACATACCCTACAAAAACCCATCATATTGCCACTTTTTGGCCCATCATTATCCTGCACATACCCATTTACTTTATCTATTTGGATGCAAATTTCCTGCCTTCTCATAAATTCTTTGATGATTGGGTAACATCAGTTTGGGGTAAAAAAATTAGCATACATGTTTCTTTCTATCGAATGATTTAGTGGGGCATGTTTGTTGTTTTCTTTCAAAATCATGATATGCAAGAGAGAGTGGTTAAAAAATAATTTTGGAACATGGGTTCAAATCCATGCTCAAAGCATTTCCTTGGGTTCCCAAGGAGAATTTTGAGGAGGTGGCTACTAATGTGTCATTGAGGTGTCTTGAAATAAAGAAGTTATCTCATGAGTTGTGGAAATTCATACCAAATTTCCTAAAATCCCTAGGGTAAGTACAAGTAGAGGAGTCTAGGGTCACCCTCCCTCATTTCAATTCTAGGGAGTTGGTTTCAACCTCCTTAGATTTTGGAATCCCAAATGTTATTATAGTCTAGTGTGAAAAAATAATTGTGAGGTGTGAAGTTGAATTGATAGGATCTTTGAATGCTTGCTTCTATTATTAAAAATATGGCCACCTTAGAAAGGATTGTCCCAATGCGAGGCATAATCTAGAAGGGGCCTTTGAACCAAACATGAAAAATTTGATGTCAGACAGCCAAATTAATAAAGATAATATGGCCCTTGAAAATGTAGATGGTAGTATGTCTGAGTTGGAGAAGGATGAATCTCCCCCCTCATGGTGAAAAATGTGACATAAATATGGTTGAACATGGTATTGTTTCACTGGAGGACCCCCTATTTAATGGGGAAATGGTGGTTATCTGAGTCAAGCAACCCTCTAGTCCCAAGACCTTATATATTGAGACACCAAAGACAAAAGGAAAAATCCCCCTTGCTCCCACACTCTTTGTAGTAGCCTTTGATGCCCTTCATTATCTGTTAATAGATCAATCGTACTCCCCGAAGGTCAAGGAGATCACACTCCTAGATCATAATGAACTTCTCAATGTTCAATTTTTAGATGACATGACTATTTTTATTGAGATGGAGGAGAGGAATTTGGAAACTCTTATGGAGAAATTGAACCTATTCTGTTAGGAATTCAGAGCAAAAATCTCTGTAGCCAAGTCCACACCCCTTGGTTGGTTAGAATCTCCCCCTAACTGGCTATAAAATTTTGAGTTTCAATTGAGTGGTCCCAACAAGTTGGTCAAATATCTTAGGATTCCTTTTTCTATCTAACCCAACCGAAAGGAAATGTGGTTGTGCATAAGTGAGAAAATTGTAAAAAAATTGGAAAGTTGGAATAGGCAGTACCTCTCCATTGCAGGGAGGATCCAAGGCTGCTAAAAAATCCTCTCATCTTATAGAATGTATTTTTCTTTGGTATGGTTCTTTAGTATTTTTTAGTTGAATGAGATACAAAAAAGGATTAGGTATTTTTTGTGGTTTGATGGAAAGGAAAAAATGTGCATGGCTAAGTGGGAATGGTGTTGTATGGATAAAATGGATGGGGGTCTTGGTCTCAAGGACCTAAGATTGCAAGGAACTGCACTTGCTGTCAAGTGAATTGCTAAAGCCATGGTAGGTGAGGACCCATGGAAGGTTCTGATAAGTAATAACATATTCCAAGCCACTCCTAAGTAGGAAAAATCCTAGAAGTTACCCTTGTGTGATATTCTCCTGAACAAGCACCCCATGTCCCCAGCTGGATCATTGGTTTTTAAAAGCTTGTGGAAGGCTTGGGAGCTAGTAAAGCATAAAGTTAGATTCAAAAGCTATAACATACATATTAATAATAACCCTAAGTGTCAGTCATATTTCTCACTTTGGTGGAACCTTAAGCATAACAACAAGCCTCTTTCCCTTTTGCAAGGTTGCTCTGCCAAAAAGTAGAGCTAGTCTGGTATCCAAACTTTCCATAACATCCTTAAAAATGGGCATTTAAAGTCCATGGACAAGTTGGTTAATGAATTCAATTTGGATATCTCCAATATTAAGACCTATAATGTAATTTTTGATGCTTGTAAAATTGTTTTCTTTCCTATGAATTCTATTGAAAATTATGATATTGATGCTGACCTGGTCTGGAATGATGGTACTCCATTAACTAAAACTAAAGCTAAGAATCTATATAAGGATTTAATGAAGAATTTTTCAATTAGAGAACATGTAAATGCCTATTGGGGGTTGAATATTGATGACTCTAAATGGAAAAATGTCATTTCTTCTATTTGGTAGAATGTAAAAGAGCCTAAAAAGGCATGTTTTAGATGGAAACTATTGTTACATATTGATGTGGACATTTGAAGTATATGTAGGACCCCAGAGACTCTTTTACATATATTTTTGTATTGTTTCTATGCCAAATAGGTTTGGAATATCTTTTGTAATAACATGTCAATATGGAATGAAAATGGAAAGATCGGTTGGTATGATGTGTTATTTAATTCAAAAAAGCTAAAAAAGTAATATAATTTTTCTTGGGACTGTCTTACCACTAAGGTTTTATGGTTCACCTGGAAGGCTAGGAATGAGGAGATGTTTCAGGGGAGTGGAAAATGGCTTACCCATTCTAACAAAAGACTCACATTCCTCTCTATCATTTTGCAAGTTACAATGACCATGGAAATCTCGATGGCCAAGTTCATGAGGTTGATAATTGATGGTGTGGTGATGGTGAACAAGTCAAAGATTAAGTATGGGCACATGTGGCACCATAACTAGAATGAATTGGAGACCTTCCTTAGGGAATTGAGGGAATTCCAAAGAGTTTTCAATGAAGCAACAGTGAGGAACCATGGAGTTGGAAATAAGCCTAGAGAGATCTACAATGCGACACAGGTCTCAAAGAATATCTCTATGGTGTAGCTCGATACTCAAGAGGTTGAGTGTGGTGATTCTAAATTAAACAGTAACAATGCTAATAATTAAGCTCTCTCATGGTAGCTAAACCCTTTTTGGTATATAATATAAAGAATGAACTAGTGTACTCTTCTACCATATGAACTCCTACACTTATCCTTGCTTGGGCTCTTATCTAGTTTTTGTAATGTTATCACACTTTTGGAATATGCTAAGGAAATTACCTTTGGAATATACATATTGCTATAACTAAATTGGACATGGGCTTGTACCTCCAATTTTGGCAATGCAAAAAGAGCTGATAATGTATAATTTGTTGTAAAGCGAGCTAGAATACTCTTATAAATTGTAAATTGTTATACTATAATCAATAAAAAAAGAAAAAGAAAACATCCCCTCAAGCCAAATGAATGCTCAATAAATAACCTTAAAATTAATATAGTCCAAGGCTTTGGAAATAAGGAAACAATAGAATTCCAATGCCAATCAATTAGTTGTAACCACATGCTTAGCTAGTAACCCAAGATTGAAAATGGTCAATGAGGATACTAGGAAGAAATTGGTTCTATCTTGTTTCAATCCTATCTTCTTAGGATTAGATGTTAGTCTCTTTGATTCAGTTAGTGAGATGACCCCCCAAAAGGAGGACTCAAAGAAAATAAATATGAAAAATAGACCAAAAAACTTAGACTCTAGTACTAAAATGAAAACCTCAAAAAAGGGTAAAGATGAAAAGATACCAAAATGCTTTGACAAGTTGTATAAAAAATAGAAAAATATCCCCTCCCCTAACCCTCAATCAATTTGGACATATGTAGCTAGAATGTTAGGGGGTTAGAGTCTTTGGACAAGAAGTATATGGTCAAGGGGGTATGTGCAAGATCATGGGGGTCCAAAAAGTGGTGATGTCAAAAAAGGCGTTTTTAACACACCCAAAAACATGAAATTCATGCCTTTGACTTTGTGCAGGCTAAGGTACAATATCCATTTTGTTTAAGTCAAACTTTTTAATTCTGTCAGGTTCGAGCTTGACCAATTTTTTTATGTTATATATTACAATAATTTTTTAATATATTTATCATATACAACATTCAATTAAAAAACATTATAATAATGTTTTTAAAAGAACATTTATAATGTTTGTTAATTTAATATCATATCATAATATATTTAATATATTATATATTATAATATTACATTTTATTATAATATTTATATAATATTAAATATTATATATTAAATTTATTATATTTTATGATTATATTATATTATTATATAATATATATTATACTATTTATAATATATATATTATATTATAGTTAATATAATACATATTATAATAGAATATAATATAATATAATGTATATTATATTATATTATAATATAATATACATTATATTATATTATAATATACATTATATTATATTATAATATAATATGTATTATATTAACTATAATATAATATATATTATATTATAATATAATATGTATTATATTAACTATAATATAATATATATATATTATAATATAATATAATATAATGTATATTATATAATATAATATATATTATATTATATTTTTATATTATAAATTTGAAAAAAATACTGCCAATTGACCTGACCATATATTAAAAAAATATAAAATAGGAAATGGATATCCATTATAACGGATATATGTTTCCTATGTTATAAATTTAAAGAAAAAACCGAGAGCTCATATTATATAATATTATATTACTATAATATATCATAATATAATATATACTATAGATGATATTTTTTTATATTATACATTTGAAAAAAAGGCTACCAATTGACCTGACCATATATTAGAAAAATATAAAATATGAAACGAAAAATCCATTATAAATGGATATTTGTTTCCTATGTTATAAATTTTAAAAAAAACTCGATATCCATTCCTAGGTGATCATTTTTCCCAAAATCAGTCAAATTTTAAAGGTATGTTCGAATTTTTATGTTTTTAGTCAATTTATATTCTTTTTGCAATAATTTCTTTTAATTTTAGTCAAAAATAGGGAAAATTTGATAGGTTTTATATTGTATTAAAATCATTGTTAATTTTAAAAACTTTTATCAATTAATAGGTTTAAAATGGATCAACATGAAAACCCTAACCTTGCACAAGATGAAAACCCTAACCTCGCACAAAATGAAAACCCTGATCCCGCACAAAATGAAAACCCTCCAAATCCTCCTTCATTGCAACCATTGTTTCCAAATCAAAATGTGCCAACAATACATGAGTCTATTCATAGAAATTTAGATCAATTAAGAAAGGTATGTCAAATCTATGAGACACTCGATGAGCTATTAGACATGAAAATCACTTTGGAAACAATCATTTCAAATGTTGAAACTTTGACAACTCAACATAATAGATTTACATAATGGAAAGGGTAACAAAGAAAATTTTATTCCGATGGGTTATCATATGATGAGATTAAGGCACTTGATATTAAGAAAGCCCAATTAGCCCAGTTATCCATCAATTAGAGAATAAGACAGCCTATTAATTTGTGGAAACCAAAATTTTCAATTAAATGGTGCACCCATAGAGGCATATTAGATAATTTTTGGAGACATTGGTGGATGGTTTTTGATAAACCACCCAACAACAATCTTGATGTCCCTCAATAATCTCTCCAAAAATTATATGTCGAGTTTGTGTTAGAGAAACATGTCAATTACTTTGCCATGCAATATTTCCAGGGTGTTGGTAGAGGGATGCCACAGGATAGATCTAGAGCATGTCGAGTCACTCTAGTTTATCCTCATCTACTTATTGTTTCCCTGACTCCACTACCTTACCCTAAGATTGTTGTAGATGTAGGGACTCTGAGCATTTATGCATTACTTTCATTGAGTGATCATTTGGTCATGCAAAGCCATCATGTTGCATAACCATTTGATGGTGCATCCCATCACGATAGTGCTACACCTGATACATCCCAACATGATGGTGGTGCACTTGCTGCATCAACTCCCATGAGTACACCATCATCAACTCCCACTGGTACACCTCCTTTTTGGGACATATTTGTGTGCATCATCATTGCATGAAGTGCACCAATTTATGTTTGGGTCCTCTTCGATGGTCCACTGAGGCTTCCATAGACACATCCAACTATGAGGTTGATGATATGTCAGATTTAGGAGTTGATAAAGCATGGAGTGGACCATTTACAGGAGAGACATCAACTGCCAGGGACAATATTAGAGGACCAGTAAGACTTAAAGTAATTTCATATTGTGTTTTATGTAAATTATATCATATTTCATGAGAGATATTTGTACTAATATATGTTTATGTGTTGGAATCTTTAATAGTTATTGACAGAGGAGTAGATGTCACAAGTACAAGAGGCTACACATACTGCCATTTTATTTTCCCTAGAGAATTAGTATATAGTATTATTTAAATTTTTATTTTAGATGTCATTTTTTGAAATCTATTATGTTTAAATACATGTACTACATATATTAACAATCTAATGTAATCTTATCTTTTTATGCAACAACTTGGTTCTTATATAGCCTTGTTGACTGGGTTTGACCCATTGGATGATGTTGCACAATAGGTGTATATATATTTTATTCTCGACATTATAATTATATGTGCATGTGCATTTAAATTCTTGACATTTTTTATATAAGAAACCATCTTAGCTGATACATCTACTATGAGCCCATCTACTGTCATAGCATCACAATAGGTATGTGTTTATTTTATATTATAGATATTTACATTTAGATAGGAGTAGATCATAGTGTTTAGTCTAGAAATGATTATTTGTCAACAATTATATGTTAATATGTATCATTTTTATTTTATCTGTTATAGTCCTCTACTCGACTCAACACTGTGACTAGTGTCAAACTATTACTTTATAGGAGAACTCCCAATCATCCTAAGTGACAATCATATGCAAATTGTCTTGCAGAAAAGAGAGAAAGACATGAGGTAAACAAGAATTTCATTATTGATATAATATAGTACATGTATACTAATTTTGATGTTAAATTTGTGGGTATGTGTAGGATCATGATGGGCCAAAAAGTGGCAATATGATGCATATGTGTAGGGTATGTGGCTGACGACTTTTTTTACCCAAAATTGATGAAATGAAAAGGGTTTTTAAAGGATATTCTTAGCTTTCTACCAATATAAATTATGCTTTACTTTGGATTTAATAAATAATTATTATTCATTTTCTATTTGAATTATGACTAAAGTTCTAATTGATAGGTTGATTAAAAAACATCTATAGCTTTCAAATGGTATCACATTTTTTGAATTCAAAACATGCATCACATTCTATGCTTCACATACTATAGGATTAAAGAAAATGAATTTCATGAAGTTTTGACCAAGTTAAGATGGTCAAACATACAAGTTCTATAATTTTTTAAAAGTTGTAATAAAAAATTCATAATTAATTATTTAATTAGAAAAATTACAAAAAATATAACCACATCTGACATGAGTCCTCTACTATATCTAAAATCTTATAAAAAAATATTATCATTTTATTGTGATTAGGTGGTCAGCGACACCTACTTCTTATTTTTCCCTTAAAATTTAAGTACCTGATTGAAATTTTAAATTTTCACCAAATAGGATTTTTTAATATAAACCTAGTAGTTAAGAAACTACATTCAATTTTCTATAGATTCTATTCTTACATATTTTTGAAATAACATAGATAACTTATTCAAATTTTTACATCAAGTTGCCTAACTTTTATTTTTTTGAAATTTTCACTTAAGGGCTTGTTTTTTTCCATGATGATCTTGCACATACCCTCTAATTTATAAATGATGGTATATAGTTTCTATTTAATAGTCTATATTTTCAACCATTCACATAATTAATCTAATTTGTGGTTAGAAATGCTATTGTGTAGGAAACTTCAGAGCAACTAACTTCTTTGAGGATAATCGATTTTGATGGTCCAACACATGACTATGATATGATATATATTGATGTGTACTTAGGGTTTGATAGATCTTGAGATGACATATATGACATTTTGTAAAAATTGAATTGTAAAAATTATTTTGAGTAGGCATATGCCAAATTTGTATATCTACAAACACAATTATTCTACAGTTTAATATATAATAATTGATATTCGACCTAATTTTTTCCTTGTGTGCATGTCTTTCTACTTTGAATTTTCAAAATGGAATGTATAATTATCTTAGAATTGTTTAAAGTTATGATTGATAATGTATATTATAACAAAATTTCATTTTAATAGAACTTATGAATTACAACTAGTAATCCATCTATGTTAGAGTTCATTCATATTAAGGTTCACATACATTACATTCCATGACACCATATTTCTTAGAGGAGTATTTTCAAAAAATTCATTGTAGGTTTTATATTGTACCACATTTTTCATACATGTCTACCAATACATTTTTATCAAACACTCAATTTGAGAATACCCATGATTTCAAGCTTTGTTGAATGAATTTACATTTGACATTATTTTTTTTTTAAAACTCTTGTAATGAAGTGGGCAGCTGATTTTTATTTCAAAAGAAGTTAAAATTAATGAAAAATGGATATAACTTAATGAAATGCATGTTATGTTATAGTGTTCATTCAAAAGTAATATAATCATCTTGGTAAAAATCAATGTCACTCAATGTTCATTCAAGCTTAATAGCATTTAAAAGGTATAAAATCATCTTGAGTAACAACCAATATCTTTCAACCATAGGGGTTTGATGAACCTTCAAACAAAGTCCTTACAACTGAACAAGATACATGTTCATTAGATTGTTCATGTGAAATCTATAGAATAATCACGATCAACAATTAATACATCACTCAACCATGATGCAAACATTAAACAAATCAAATGAGTGTGATACTACCATTAAATAAACCAAATACAACTCCATGACATGCATGTTATTTGACCTTTGAGATGCAATTTGTATTATTGTAATGCACAACAATGAATCTTGTGAACCATAATGTATTAATAAGAAAAAATAGGCAGACTATATAGGTTCATTTACATTAGGAATGGTCCTATTTTGCACCCAAACACATCAAATCACTCTGAGTTGCATTAGACTAGAGATTTCCCTTAAGAGTCCAAAGTGCAAAAAGGTAGCAATTTTTTATGGTCTATTACCCAAAAACCGTGATGCTTATAGAATCTTTGTCAGAGGCTTTGGGATTGTGTTGGGACCTTCTTCAATAAAATCTCTTGGTTTTTTCAATCTCAGAGGTGTTTTCCTATGGTGATGAGTTTTCAATTGAAGAAAAAATTGTCAAATATAAGCAGTATAAAGTTGCAAAGTGGTGCAACTTTCATTCTGCAACTCATATGACCAAATGGATTGTTCCAACATGTCTAGATGGATATGTTCATTCTAGGAATGGTCCTTTTTTGCACCCAAACATGCTGAATCACTTTGAGCTATATTGGACTAACAAGTTCCCTTAAGAGTCCAAAGTGCTAAAAGACAACAATCTTTGATGGGCTATTACTCAAAAAACATGATATTTAAAAAACTCTTTGTATGAGGCTATGGGATCATGTTGGGACCCTCTACAATAACCTCTCTCAATTTTTGCTATCTCGGAGGAATTTTCCCATAATGATGAGTTTTTAGTTGAAGAAAAAGTTGTCAAATGCAAGTAGTGTAAAGTTGCAAAGTGGCGCAACTTTCATTCTACAACTTGTATGACCAAACAGACTATTCCAACACATCTAAATGGGTAATTTTATGATAGGAATGTTCCTCTTTTTCACCCAAACATGCTGAATCACTTCAAGCTACATTGGACTAGCAATTTACCTTAAGAGTCCAAAGTGATAAAAGACAACAATCTTTGAAGGGAGATTTCTCAGAAACTATGATGCTTATAGAATTTCCATCTAAGGCTATGGGATCATGTTGGTACTCTCTACAATAACCTCTCTCATTTTTTTCTATCTTGGAGGTATTTTCTCACGGTGATGATTTTTCAATTGAGGAAAAAGTTATCAAATGCAAGCAGTGTAAAGTTGCAAAGTGGTGCAATTTTTTTTTTTTGCAACTCATATGACCAAACAGACTATTCAAACACATTTGGATGGGTATTTTTACACTAGGAATGGTCCTCTTTTTCACCCAAACATGTTAAATCACTTTGAGCTACATTAGATCGGTGATTTACCTTAAGAGTCCAAAGTGCTAAAAGGCAACAATCTTTGAAGGGCTATTTATTGGAAACTGTGATGCTTACAGACTCTCTATCTGAGTCTATGTGATTCTTTTGTGACCCTCCACAATAACCTCTGTCAATTTTTTCTAGCTTGGAGGAATTTTCCCATGGTGATCAGTTTTCAGTTGAGAAGAAATTTTTCAGATGCAAGCAATGTAAAGTTGCAAAGTGGTGCAAATTTCATTGTGCAACTTGTACGACCAAACAGACTATTCCAACATGTCTAGATAGCTACGTTTATGCTAGGCATGGTCCTATTTTGCAAAAGATAATGCTAAATGACTCTGAGCTACATTGGACCAACGATTTCTCTTAAGAGTCCAAAGTGCTAAAAGGTAGGAATCTTTGATGGGCTATTACTTCAAAACCGTGTCACCTAAAAATAATTTGTTTGAGTCTATAGGATCATGTAGGGCCCCTCTACAATAATATATCTTGGTTTTTGATATCTCTAAGGAATTTTCTTGTGGTGTCAAGTTTCAGTTGATAGAAAAAGGGTTAGATGGTTGTGATGTAAAGGTGCAAAGGGGTTTAGGGTTCATTTTGTTCCTTGTGAGTAAGTGAAAAAATGATTCATTTACTCAAATAAATTTAAGTCATGAACTACGCACATGAATACAAAGTATACACATTAAAACATGTAGGTTGTAAAGTATACATTGGAATACTCATAAGTGACAAAGTATACACATAAGTTGTAAAGTATACACTTGAATACACATAAAGTGTAAAAAATACACATGAAATTATCATTCAATAATTGTTATCAAATATAGGATTTACAAAATTCCATGTAGGTGTACAAGAAACGACCCTAATACGTAGTCATTTCCCTATAGAGGAAGGAAATAGAGTACATGTTGCATTTGTGGTCAACATAGTCTTCCACAACAGTAGCATGTTGACATTCTAGAGTGACAAGCACTTGTACAAACCATCAAGGTAGTAGTTAAACTACATACAATAGAAAAGATGCTTAGAATAAAAAATCTATATTATTCTAAATAACCTAAGTGATGATGAAATGGTAATGCAAACTAGAAAAAATGTTGAGAATAACAAATCTATATTATTCTAATCTCTCGCATACCTTCATCAAAGTATTAGAGCTGGCTATTGTTGTAGCAACTCCATTATCAATTGTGCCAAGAACATCACAATATACTTTGAATGAGAAATCTATATGGTTACAATAGAAAATATGCTTAGACTAACAAATTTATATTATTCTAAACAACCCGAATGACTATGAATTGGTAATGCAAACTAGAAAAAATGCTTAGAATAACAAATCTATATTATTCTAATCACTTGCATACCTATGCCAAAGGATTAGAGCTAGCTATTGCTGTAATAGCTCCATGATCAATCATGCCAAGAATGTTGTATTATAATTTGAATGAGAAATCTATATGGTCACAATAGAAAAGATGCTTAGACTAACAAATCTATATTATTCTAAACAACCTGAATGGTGATGAATTGGTAATGAAAACTAGGAAAGATTCTTAGAATAGAAAATCTATATTATTATAAATAACCTAAATAATGAACCTTAGAAGATAAACAAGATCATGCCTGTCCCATACAAAAATTGATTCGCTACTCAAGTGTGCTTGCAGGGTCATCTCTTACCTTCAGAGTTTCTAGTAATGCTTCATGATCAACACTACTAATTGTCCATAGTTTTTTTTGTTTTTGGTCTAGCATGACGTATCAATAACTTAACATTTGTTGCTATAACAAGGTGCGAATACATGAGAATGGTTTTGTGTTTCTCATAGTCTTCAAATGTAGGTATGTTGTTCTTTCTAATCATATATGTTCGCAACCAAGTTCTGAAAACAACAACTAAACCTATTTGATCATAATTTTTTTTATCAACATCTAGATATACTTAGAATAACAAATCTATATTTCGTCTAAACAACCTAAATGATGATGAAGTGATAATGTAAACTAGAAAAGATTCTTAGAATAACAAATCTATATTATTGTAAACAACCTAAATGATGATGAAATGGTAATGCAACCAATTTTGAGAAACAACAACTGAACCTGTAGGATACATGAACCCATCATCATCTTTCATTGGTTGTGTTAGATTTTTCTTTCCTTATAAACATCATGTCAACCAATAGTCTGATCCCTCTTCATTCCCTTGTTGTGCTACAACTACATAGACATGTCCTAGCTATACAAGATCTAAAATATGATCATAGTCAATTGAACTTTCCTTTACATCTTCTAATGAGGATTGTGCTATAGATAAAGGGATTAGGTACTATGGAATCCATGTATCTACCCACTCACTTGACTGACACTGATCCCAATTATACTGAATATAATTTTGATGAAAAAAAGCATATCATGTCCATATGGTCTATGCACTCTCATCTAAGCTTTGAAATAAATACATGTTTGAAGAATATCTAAGGGTATGTGTAGGATCATGATGGGCCAAAAAGTGGTAATATGATGGGTATGTGGCTGAAGACTTTTTTTTACCCAAAA
Source organism: Sequoia sempervirens (assembly GCA_007258455.2). Taxonomy (NCBI): domain Eukaryota; kingdom Viridiplantae; phylum Streptophyta; class Pinopsida; order Cupressales; family Cupressaceae; genus Sequoia; species Sequoia sempervirens. Next base: position 170,932,274 of record VDFB02252616.1, read on the forward strand.
TTGATGAAAAGAAAAAGTATTTTTAAAGGAGATTCTCAACTTTCCACCAATATAAATTATGCTTTACTTTGAATTTAATAAGTAATTATTATTCATTTTCTATTCAAGTTATGACTAAAGTCTTTATTGATAGATTGATTGAAAAACATCTATAGATTTTAAATAGTATCACATTTTTTGAATCCAAAACATGCGTCACATTCTACGCTTTGCATACTATAGGATTAAAAAAATAAAAATTGAATTTCATAAAGTTTTGACCAAGTTAAGGTGGTTAGACATACGAGTTTTTTATATTTTTTAAAAGTTGTAATAAAAAATTCATAATTAATTATTTACTTGGAAAAAAATTACAAAAACATATGCATCACATTGGGACATGAGTCCTCTACTTATATCTAAAATCTTGTAAAAAATATTATTATTTTATCGTGGTTAGGGTGGTCAGACAGACACCTACTTCTTATTTTTTCACTGAAATTTAAGTACTACTGCATTGAAATTTCAAATTTTCACCAAATAGATTTTTTTTTAAACAAACCTAGTAGTTTAGAAACTACATTCAATTTTCTATAGATTCTATTCTTACATATTTTTAAAATAATACAGATAACTTATTCAATTTTTTTTGTCAAGTTGCCTAACTCTGATTTTTCTAATTTTTTTACCACTTAAGGGCCTATTTTTTCTATGATGATCCTACACATACCCCTATCTTTTTGCCATTCCATTATGTCTCCCACTATGCCATCCTCAACCAAACAAAAGAACATAAACACTTGTGAATCAAGTGTCCCTCCTCGTGATAGTGCATAAGTACACCAATCTAAAATAGAATGTACATCACTAAATGTTGTACCACCTCTAATCTTCATTTGTTCCTTAACCAAAGCTCTCTTCATAGATGCACCTACACCATCATGCTCACATTTTCCATGCCTAGCTTTGAAAAAACTTCAAATATGTGATACACCCCTCTCTATATGCATCTTGCTCAGCCAATAAAACATCAAAGCATTCCTAAATTTCCTTATCTAGTTATCTGACCAAATTAGATGTTGACCCATCTCAATTCCTTTTTCTTGCAAGAACTCATTTTTTTTTCAAAACAATGTTGTACAAACTCAAATGAATGAGGTCTATCATCACTCATGTAAAAATGGCACCTTGATTATCTTCTTGTCTTGTTCTATACTATTAGGGGCATGCCTATATGTTATGTGGACAAAAATAACAATTTGAATAGAATTATAATATTGTGATTGAACTTCATTTTGTGGTAATTGCAATGTGTAATTTTCAGAAAAATCAACTACATATACAATAGTTCCAATGGGGAAAGATTTCTTACACATTCTGAATTACTGATCCAACTACTACGAACTGTGGCTATTCCTTGCATACTTATAGAAAATATTTTTCTTAAAATTTGAAATTAAATCAGAAATACTTACCTTTCTTGCAACTAACTTGCATCTAGAACCCTCACTTCCACTCTTTAATGTGTATTTGACTGTCTCATACTTTTTTTTCTCAACAATTCTATTACCAAAATCATGATCATTGCCCTCATGAAAGCATGTTACAAACTTTGATAAACCACCACATTGCAATCACATTTCATTTAAACAATATTTCTATAAAATAAGAAACCATCACCTCTAATGCATAAAAATGAATCTAACAACTCCTTGTATGACTTGGGAAGTTGCACTGCATGACACTCTTACAACATTTCATTAGTATGCATAGTACAATGAATATGGAATAACAATTCATGACACATTGAAAACTCAACATGATATTTACAACATGTATTATGAACCTTAATAGGAGCACAATAAAATGGCTTGCAAGAATCAAAATCCCTTTGTGAGATTTGCAAATGTGAATTTTCTTGACAAAATTGTTTGTAAAAAATTATTTTGCTACATTCCAAAAAATGTTTAGGATGCAGTATATGATCTCAATTACCATTTGTACCTTTAAAACATCCTTTACATTCGGTGATACTCTAGAATGAGAATTCCAATATTGTTCAATTTGCATCTTTACATTATTAGCTAGCGTTTTATCAATACGTGGAAGCCTCCCACTAAAAGCCCATATCATTTTGAAGAGTACTATCGAGTCTTCCTCTTCTTGAGAGTGCTCTATTCAATGTTTTATGATTTAAGTTAAAATCAATACAATTTGGTCTCATTAGATGAGCATTTTTCAAATGACGACTTACTAGTGACGTTGTGATCACTCTTCGAGTAACCCTTTCATCCTTTTCCTTACTAGTCTTTCCAATAGAGGTTAGAGCATTAAAAATATTTTTTACAATAAGACTATTTTTTCCAAATTTTTGATGAGATGAATCTTCAATTTTTTTTAATAATGGCATCATTTTGTAAATCTTAAGTAATTGCACAAAAACTTGGCATTGTTTAGTTAATGTATTATTGGAAAATAATTCATTGAACATTTTTGTAGGGCCAAACTAATTGTTTGTTGTGACCTTTTTCCTTCAAGATTATCAATTGTGTTCTCATCTATTTCAACCAACCATTTAAGGGTTTTTTTGTAATTAGGTGTTACATAACATTCACTATCAACATTTTCAATGTTATCAACATTTTCATTTTCAAGTACATTGTTATTAACATTTTCATTCTCACTATTTTCAATATTTTCAACATTTTCAATAACAATTTCATTTTCAACCACATTTTCATTTTAACATTTTCAATAACAATTTCATTTTCAATAAAATTTTAAACAACAATTTTATTCTCAATGTTGTAAATACATTTTCATTTTCAATTTCCACATTTTCAATTTCAATATGATGTTCAATATTTTCAATTTCTATTTCATGTTCACTTGAATTAACATTTAATGGTTCAGAAGAAGCTTCAATTTGAATATTTTGCATACTTTGTCTTCTTTTCCTATGACTTTCTCTATCTTTTTCTTTACATGCTTCAATTTGATTTGCTATAAGTTTCATTTTACCTTTTCTCTTACATTGACTATTGCTCCCCATTGCACAAACAAAAAAACAAACACAAATGGTAGGAATTCTAAAAAAAGATTTAGAGAATCTTTGAAAATCTAAATTTCATCTAATGCAGATAGAAATCATGAGAATTTCATGATAGAAAGAATGTAGGGACCATTGAAATACTCAAAACGGTCCCTTTTTTTTATTTTCTTATATAACTTACAAAACAGATCTATTTTATTACCTCTAGTCTTATAAATTACAATGCCATATGTTAAATTATTAATATGTATATATATATTAATATTAATTATTATATATTAATATATAACATATATTATATATTATATTTTAATAAACAATATATATTAATAAATGTTATATATTAATGCTATATTAATATTTGTCAATGGTGGATCTAGACCTTCACAAACATCAACAACAAACACAATATAAGTCAATTATGAAAATAAAAACCATCATTCCCCATAAGACTCATTTGAAGCATGAAGAACAAGAAATAAAGTAAAAAACACAAATGAAAGTAATCTAAATCCTATTCAAATGCTCAAACTCTCAATCCCATGAGGGAATTGGTGCTATTTTGATGTGGAAAATAGCCCTTTCCCAATTTCTTGCAAGCTTGATGATGATCAATGGTGATCCTTGATAAAAAAATTCATAACCTAGCTATGAAATTGGTGAAAACTATGAAACTTGGACAAGAATGGATGAGATTGCTTAGAACATGAAGATAATGATTTTGCATGAAGTGATGGATCAAATGCATAAGATTGTGGATCCAAAATTATTAAAAGAACTCTCCATTTATAGAAGAGAAGGATGGAAGAATGAGAAAAAAGCATGAATGTGGGACAAAACATCAACCAATAGCAAAATTCTACTTGTTAACATGTTAGTGGATAGAAGTGGAGCACATTTTGATGAATGTGCACACAAATGCCATTAGTTGGATATTTGAAATTCAAAAGTTAGCTTGTGGAGGAAGATGTGGAAGAGGAGTTATTACCACTTGGATCAATAAAAAAGACATGTAAGAGACATAAATGCCAAGTTGGAGGATAAGACATTTGGGAGGGAGAATTCAAATTTGAAAAATATTCCCACTTGATGCCTTTTTTGAATGACAGAGAAGAATTTATAAATCAATTAAATTGATTTACTTGTACAAGTTGCAAAATCTAGAGGATTTGATGGATTAAAGTTAGGATTAATCATGATTTGATTAACTTAGATGATAATTAGTTGATTTGGCACTTTGACTTAGATTTTTGGGTTTATTTAAATCAAAATGAGATGAATATGAATATTTGACTTAATTAAATAAAGCTTTATTTATTTAATTAAAGGGGATGATGTTAGATTTAAATCAAATAAAGATTAATTTATTCAATTTAAAGGAGATGACTTTAGAACTTAATTAAATAAAATAAATTATTTAATTAAAAGAGGAGAATAGGATTAATTAAACAAAATAATTTATTTAATTAATAGGAGATAATGACTTAATCAGATAAAATTGATTATTTAATTAAAAGATGAAATGTGATGAATTTAATCAAATAAAGATTATTGAAGTTTGCATGAAAATTACTAAAGAGCTAGGGTGTAAGGGAAACTATGCAGCCATGAAATGACAATTTCCAAATAACCCAAATCTGAAAGCATGCAAGTAAAATACTCAACATCAACATGCAAGAGAATAGACAACATACCCATCAAAGATGACACAAGATATACCCTGGGAAAACCCTCAAGAGGGAAAAACCTAGCCTCCAAAAGCATCCACACTCCATGTATTATTCAACAATGAAAAACCCATTACAATACATCTGTAGAGACTCCATGAACACTTCTGAAGCACAAGCTATACATGCATTCCATGTGACCAAGCATGAATCCACACATCCCATGCCATGCTTCAAACCCTCACACATGCACAAGCTCAACCTTGACCAACTTTTGATCCAACAACAAACAAATACCCTTGTGGTTGCTTTTATAGAAACAAGCTCCCACAAAACCACCAAGTGGTATTACATAAACCATGTGCCCAAAACCATACAACATCATGTGACCCCACATTTAATATTGGGTACTTTATTATTTTATTATTATTCCCCAATATTAAATAATTACATGGCACAAATGTTACATACAACAAAGTGGCCCCAACATTATAACTCCTTGTGATGCACATTCACCTAGAAACCCCTAGGTGCACCACACACATAATAAATAAATAAAACAATATAAACATTATGCAAGGTGTACAACACCTAATTCTAACACAGAGATGGCGTTCGTGTGCTTTGCAAGCCTAGCTAGGGTGACCATGACCTAGCTCGTTCTCTATGTTGCTCGCTTCTGCATTGTGGGGGGGTTTTTTGAAGCTATTGGGGTTGTGGTGGTGGGGTTTTTTTTTTTGGAGGCCTTCTTGCTACCGTTTGGGTGGCTTGTGGGTGGAAGGGTTTTGATCCTTCCCTTGGGGTCTTTTCTTTTTTTCCATTTCTTGTAAAAGTGTCCTGGGGGTTTGCATGCCTGTTGGGGATCTTATTTTTTTCTATACAGGGTGGCGAAACGTCTGGGGCTAGCCCAAAATTGGATTTCTGATCAGCATTTGGTTCGAAGCCTTCGGCGCATGGAGTGAATGTTTTTGATAATATGTTGTTTTCTTTAGAGATGGAGATGAATGATCTAGGATTGGTTAGTGGTTCCTGAATAATGAAGATTAATGGGTGTTTGGAAAGATGCAAAGAGAGACCAAAGTTGATTATCCTGATGGAAATGCTTGTAGATGATATTGAATACTATTCAAGGCACTCTTTTTATTGCAAGTTCATGGGTTTGAGAGTATCGCTACAATTTTTGGAATCTTGGGCTTAGCGGACTTGGATGCTAGAGGGGGAGATGGAGATTAGGCTCCTTGCAAACAAATTTTTTATGGTCTCTTTTGATTGCATGGTAGATCGGAATAAGGTCTTCAAGGGTGGCCCCTATTTTTATATCCAGGTGGGTTTGTTTATCAAGCCATGGCATGTTGGCTTCAACCTGACTGAGGCAATACCGAGTCAGATCCCAGTTTGGGTTTGGTTGCCATGGTTTCCAATTGAGTGTTGATGGGATGACGTGTTGCATTTGGTGGCTTCAATTCTCAGTAAACCTATTGGGTCTTCACAACAGACATAGTATAAAAAGGTAATGACTTTTGCTCGTATCTGTGTAGAAATTGATTTAAGCAAGCCACTGTCAGATTCCGTTGAAGTGAGTGTTGGATCATATACTTGGGTGCAACAGCTAGATTATGAAACCCTACCTTTTTGGTGTCGTCTTTGTCATGAATATGGTCACTTGCAGCGTAGGTGCCCTAGGGCTAAGCCTATGGTGCCCCAACCTTCTCAGCCTCAGCCTTCTCGTAACCCACCTAGGGCTAATAATGGTAAGGAGCCTATTCCAGGTGATGGTAATGGAGATGATGGTTATGTCCCTATCAAGGCTCACAATAGGAATTGAGGCCAGAAGCGAACCTTGAGGGAGAGGCAGGATGATGAAACTTTTAATATGTTTGAGGTGTTGGATGATCTCAACCAAGAGGAAGTGAATTTGGGATTGCTAAACTTGGATCAGGGAACTTTGGGTACAGGACAAGATGGGTCACCATTGGAGGCCATGCAGGTTGTGCAGGAGATTGGGGTTGGGCAGATGGATACGGATCAACAATTGACTATCTAGACTAAACAAGAATCTTCTATTGGAGCTTCAAAGAGTGGTGGAGGTGGTTCCCCATTTCCCCTGAAAGGAGGAAAGGATGTGGGGAAGAGCTCTTTGGCCTCCTCTCGTTTGGGTATTCAACAAAATAAACTGAAGAAAGGGGTTGGTGACAGGACTTCCAAGCTGGGAAGGAAAAAGGATATGGAGAAGATATAATTAATTGGGGAAACTTTGGTGGAGTCAAAGTCAGTCAAGACTCTGGATTCACATTTTTCATGCCTCCAGAAATGATTGTTCTCTCATGGAATGTAAGGGCCTTGAATAGTGGCCCTCGACAAAAAGTTGTTCATGATTTGGTTAGGAATCATTCTCTGGATGTTCTTTTCCTTCAGGAGACTAAATTATCTATAGATAATATGTTGTCCATGGCTCCTAAGTTGTGGAAATATGGCGAATGGCAGTGTGTGGGGGCTCTTGGTGCTTCCAGAGGGGTGGCTTGCTTTTGGAACCCTCAAAAGATTTTCCCTCTCTAGTGGATGTCCTCTAGATCCTCTATATCCCTAGTCACCTCTTGGTATGAGACTGGTGAGTGTATTCTCCTATCTAATGTGTATACTCCTGTTGAGTTTCTGGGTAAACAACTTCTATGGTCCCATCTTCGTTTCATTCATAGCTTAGCTCCTTACCATCCATGGGTTATGGCTGGTGATTTTAATGCTATTGTGGAGTTGTTTGAGAAAAGAGGTGGAATTCCTAGGTTGGATCCTTCTACTCTATTATTCAGAGATAGCATTTCTGAATTAAATCTTATTGATGTTTTGCCAAGTAATAGTCACTTCACTTGGAATAATAGGAGAATTGGTGAGAGTTGTGTTGCTGAGAGGCTAGATCGATTCTTGGTTTCTTGTTATTGGGTTGGAGACTTATGGTCCACTTGATTTGAAATTCTTGATTGGAGAGGTTCTGATCATTAGCCTATTAAGCTTAGTATTGTCTCTACTTGGGGGCTTTGTTCTCCCTCATTCAAGTTCCATATTATGTGGTTACGAGATCCTACTCTTCATGAACATGTGGCTGAGTGGTGGTGGATTGGTAGACCAAATTTTGGTATGGAAATGTACACATTCTCCAAGCTTCTTCAGTTTTTCAAATATCAACTTAAAAGGTGGAATCGACGATTTTTTGGTAATATCTTTCATGCTAACATTGCTACCCAGGAGGAGTTGAATAATATTACGTGGTTGATTCATGAGAATGGGGCCTCTGAGGATCTTCTAAGGGAGGAGGCTAAGACTTTGAAAGTGGTTGAGGAATTTGAATTGTGGGAAGAAATCTATTGGAAGCAAAAGGCCCGGGTTGAATGGTTACAAGAAGGTGATAAAAACACCACCTTCTTCTTCAATTTTGTTAAGGATAGGAGGCATGGTAATTCCATTCCTATTCTGGTGAATGATAGGGATGAACGTCTTGCCTTGTTTCAGGAAATCTCTGCTGAGGCATCTCAGTATTTTGCTACTTTATTTAGGGAGGATTCACGAGGGGGCTCTGTTGAGGAAGCACAGGTTCTTTCTTATATTCCTCAGTTGGTCTCTAGGGAGGCAAACGAGTATCTAATGAAAGATATCTCTCTTGATGAGCTAGAAGGGATTGTGTTTCAGATGAAGAAGGGTAAAGCTCCTGGTCCTAATGGTTTCCCGATTGAATTTTTTCAAGAATTCTAGGATATCATAAAGTTGGATCTTCTAGCAGTTGTCCTTAAGTCCTAGAGGAATAAACAGATGGTTCATGCTTTGAATTCCACCTTTCTTTCTCTCATACCCAAGTGTGAAGGGGCTGATAGCTTATCTTAGTTCTAACCTATCTCTCATTGCAATGTGGCTTATAAAATCATTTCTAAGTTATTGGCTAAGAGATTGAAGAAGTGGCTTAAAGTGCTGATTTCAGAGGAACAGAGTGGATTTGTGGTGGGTCGATAGATTCTTGATGGGTTTTTCATTGCTATAGAGACCATCCACTCCATGGACAACTCCCACGAGAAGGCTATGTTCATTAACCTAGATATGGCTAAGGCTTATGACAGGGTTAGATGGTCTTTTTTACAAAAGATCCTTGTTTCTTTTGGTTTTGGTGAGGAGTGGATCCAATGGGTCATGAGCTTTGTCACGTCTATTTCCTTCTCAGTTTTGATAAATGGAGATCATTCTAAACTTTTTGGTGCCTCAAGGGGTTTGTGCCAAGGGGATCCTCTTTCTCCATATCTTTTTCTACTTCTTGTGGAAGGCCTTGGATGTTTGTTGAAAAGAAGGGTGGAGCTTGGCATCATTCAAGGTTGGCGATGGGGTGGAGACTTGCCTCCGCAATCTCATTTGTAGTTTGTTGATGATACTGCTCTGATGGGGATGACTACTATTAGGGAAGCTACTAACTTGAGGTAGGTTTTGGACATATATCTTGTTGCTTTAGGAAAATTGATTAATGAGGAGAAGTCTTCCATATTGTTCTTCAATACGTTGACCCCCATATAGAGAAAAATTGCTAATATCTTGAGGTTTCAGATAGGGGTTCTCCCTTTGACGTATCTGGGTTTCCCAATTTCTATTCGCCATCTTCCCAAGGGTTCTTAGTAGAATATTATTGATAAGCTTTGTATAAAATTTAATCATTGGACCCACAAATGGTTGTCTTTTGCGGGGTAGGTTCAGCTTCTCAAGTCAGTGGTGCAGGCTCTCCCTACCTACAGATGTATGATTTAGGTGGCTCTGATGGGTGTTCTGAGGGAGTTGGATTCTCTTGAAAGGTAGTCCTTATGGGCAGGAAGTTTTTCATTCTCCAAGTGGAGCCTGGACAGGTGGGATGTTGTGTGCAGCCCAAAGCAATTTGGTGGTCTTGGTCTTCAATAGTCTGCGTTATCCGAAGTGGCTGTGGCTGCTAAGCTATTTTGGAGATGGTGTGTGGAACAAGATTAGCCATGGGCCAGGATATTATCTCATAAGTATTTCCCAGGGATTCCACGACAGGATCTCCCTCATTACCCTCTTGAGGGGAAAGGTTCAGTGATTTGGAATACTCTTTAGAAGGGTGTAAAGCTTATCAAGGAAGGTTTATTTTGGATTTGTAGATGGGGAACTGAAGCTCTCTTCTGGTCAAATTCTTGGGATGGATTCCCTCCACTTACTTCTTAGTTCCCCAACCTACTTCCTTTGTGCCAAATATTTCTTGAGGCTGGTTGGGCTAGAGTGAGTGACTTCAAGTCTGTTGCTTCTTTTGGTCAGTTGGAGGTAGCTCATTGGAAGGATCCCATAGTGTGGCCAGATTTGGGTCTTGCAGAAGAAAGTGCTGAGCTTCACAAGATTCTTCATAGTAGGAGTTGTAGTTCTCTTCTGGAAGAGCATATTCTTGCTTGGACCCATAATCCTAAGGGGGTTTACTCTATTACTTCTGGTTATCAGGTGTTATTGGCTCAAAAGCTAATTGGGGCAAAGGTTCATTGTTGGAAAAGGGTGTGGAATAAACTCTCGTGGCCTAAATGCAACTTCTTTGTTTGGAATTTGGCTTGGAATAGGTTCTTGACCTAGGATAACATTTGTAAATGGGGATTTCAAGGACCTTCAATTTGTGTTTTGTGTGGGGGAGTGGAAGAGGTCTCTTCACATTTGTTCTTTTGGTGCCCTTTGTTGTGCAGCTTTGGCATTGGTGGTGGGAGGTGTGGAAGATTCCTTGTATTCATGTGTGCTCTTTGGCTGAATTTTGGGATAGTATGGGAAGACCTCCTTCTATGGCTTCCTTTTTGTAGGAAGTTTGGTTCATGGGCCCTACCTTTCTACTTTGGAAAATTTGGCTAGAGCGGAACCCCCAATTTTTTTGTGATTAGAAGTTGGTGGGTCAGCAAGTTTGGATGCATATGCTAGGAATGGTGCAGGAGTTAGTTTTAGCTAAATGTGATGTGGTTTTCCCCTTGGAGAGAGGTGATGCTAAGTTGGTGGCCAGACTGGGTCTTCAAGAAATTCATTCATCTTTTGTCAGTTCCGGGAACTGTAGGCATGGGAAAAGGAGGGTTCAACGAGTTGGAAGGTGGTTACCTCCTCCCAATGGATTTTTAAAGATCAATACTGATGGTTCTTCTAGGGGAAATCTTGGGCCTGCTGGAATTGGTGGGGTTGGTAGGGACTCAGCTGGGTCAGTGATTTTTCTATTCTCTATACATGAGGGGGTGAAGACTATTAACTTCATGGAGGGTCTGGCAATTATTCATGCTATTGAGAGGGCCCTTGCTTTGGGATGGAGAAAGGTTATATGTGAACCTGATTCACAGATTTTGATTAATCTCTTTAATGAGAGAAAGATATCTGATATAAATTAGCAGTTGGCTTCAGAGTTTCAGTGGATTCTTCAAGTTAGTTCTTGGATGGAGGAGGCATCCTTTGTTCACATCCTGAGGGAGTGGAATTGTGCTGCCAACTGCTTGGCCAAATGGGCCTCTAAGCATGATAGTGGTTGGAAGGTTGAGGATTGGGATCAGGTTAACCCTAAGCTGCATCTGGATTTAGACCGGTTCTTGGAGGAGGATAGGAGGATACATGGGGATAGTTGATGTTGTTTTATGTTGTGGGGTTTTCACCTTGTTTTCTGGGGCTGAGTCCCTTGGTTATTATTGTAATGCTCTTTTCTGATTTCTAATAAAGTTTTTACCCCTTTGTTTTCAAAAAAAAAAATCACATAAAGATTATTCAATTAAATGGTTAGAAACGAAGATGATTCAAGATGAACTGGTGTTAGTAAATCAGGATTAGGTGCATGAGATCAATTAATATATTTTATGTATCTACATTTTGTCCCTCTTTGAAGCAATGTACCCATTGCTTTGGTTCAAAGAATAACCTACCAAGATCAAGATCTATTTTTATTTTTATTTTTTCGGATGCCCCACTACTGTCCTAGTGAAAGAATTATGCTAGTATACTACCCCCTCAAGAGATCAGACAAAAAATTGGATTTTTGGGTGATTTGTCGAAAAAGGAGGACAAGCTACCTGACAGGTCCAGAAAGGCTCCAGGATGCAAAAAACATGCCAAAATGTGAAAAGAAGACCTGAAACAAGCTTTGGATGGGAAAAAATAGAGTTGGGGGCATAAAACCCTAGTTTGACAGCTAAATAGGGTCAAAATCCCTAATTTTGATGCTTAAATAGCCCTCGAGGTGCCACTTTCAATTCATTTTCATAGTGAAGCCTTTAAAATTTCCCATTTTTAAGCTCTAACCTTTGTGTGAGATGGCACAAAGAGTGTTTCCCTAACACATTTTTCGAGTGAGTGTGAGTCTACCAGTGACTTCTAGGTTTAGGACCATCAGTATGTGACCCTAACCCAACTTGTTATTTTGATTTTTGTGCGCATTTAATAGGGTTTAAAAGTCAAACTTTTCTAACAATGCTATTTAGCACCACTGAAGGTGTAGAATCTGTGCCACTAGGCCTCAAATTGTGTCGCCATTGTGACCTATGATGCCACATCACAATTTAGGATTTAGGGCTCAAACTCCAAAGGCTGATGCATATGAAAATAACATCGTTGTGGTCCAGTTAGGTCATTAGGGTTCTTAGGTCAAACAGGCTTGTAGTCAAACAACGATGTTGCAGCTTAGTTTACAACTTAGGGGGCTTCCAACAATGCAGTTTGGAGTTTCCAAACAATGACACCTTTCCAAATAGTGACGCCTTTGTTGTTTTAGTTGTGAAAACTTCAAATGGGATCTAGATTTTTTTTACGAAACTTAACCATGTGACTTTATTGGTGCAGGAGGATAGAGAGCTGATACATTCACGTGAGCACTAATCCCTAGTGCTTAGAAGATTGACCGGATTACATGAGTTGCTTCAAGAGAGCCTTGTAGTGATCAGTCTATGGTACATTATGTATGCACATCCCATTAGGACCCACTTAGCCATGATGATTGCACTAGCCGAGTGATGGCATAGTGAGATGTCATCATTTCATCTTCCCATTACCAAGGCAACCGTCACATTAGAGGATTTCTGGCAGATTTTATGATTTCTCGTCCATGGTGAGAGGGTTATATATGACATGGATGCTAAGATAGATTCATGCTATGAGATCATGGGGATGAATGAGATCATCTTCATTGAGGGTCAAATTGATATTGAGTGCTACAAAGGTTGGGTGTCAACATTTTGATTGATTGTGGCAGCCATTATTTTAGGACTTGTAGCTCTAGATTGGCAAGGTAGGTACTTTAGTTTGGGATGGGGTCTGGCTTGGAATTGGATGCCCTTTAGGAGGTGATACTTTGCTTAGGGACCAACGATGCTAGTCTCACTTTATCATGATTTGCACAAGTTCGCATATTGCGACAACAGAGCCATTGGTGTCAGAGTCACACTTTTACATATCTGGGCATGGAAGCACGTAGTCATGCTTTGACTGAGAGTCATAGTGGTTGACATGGAGCCCGATGACCCAATAGTTTTTTCGTACAGGGGTGGCCTTACATTCACTCACATAGCACAGGTTGGCATTCCTCACTGGCAGAGGGTTATCAATGAGATGACCACATTTACCCAGAGATCTTGGCTAGGGATGCCTACATGGTATGATTATGTTCAACAAATATTTTATGTGAGGTAGGATCAGCTCATGCAGGGATGTGAGCACACCATGATTGAGTGCTACTTGCCCGATCAGGTAGTGAGACAGTTTAGAGTCATCCAGGATAGGTGGGATGATCAATATGTGGCCATTTTTTCCCAAACCACTAGGGAGACTACATGGGGTTGGATGATCCCACTAGAGGATGCAATTAACTCTTTTAGGAAACTTGTAGCTAGGCCATGTTCCTATGATTAGAGGCAAGCAGATCCTAGGACTACATAGGCCTACACAACTAGTTTCGGCCCCTAGTCCAATTGACAATGCCAAGGAAAGTACTTCCACATTGGAGGCCACAAGGCCAGATAACAGTGTGGGGGTGGGGATGAGGAGGACCACCTCCACATTAGCCAGAGCACAAAGATCAGGTAGACGGGCATCAATAGAGAGATGCCCCCAGGGACCAACAACCATGTGTGAGGGACTAGCAGCCCCCACAAAGAGATCAACCATTGCCACCACTATAACCACCTCAACCTGATCATAGGGATGTGTTGATTCAACAGCTCTAGGCCTAGATACAAACACTAACAATAGAGAGGGACCATGCCCGATAGTAGGTCCAAGCCCTCATAGTAGAGTGAGAACATGAGAGGTAGTAGAGACAAACTACCAAGCTACATTTAGCACAAGAGGTGGGCAGATGACAGTAGTTAGAGAGCATGGCTACTATCACATAGGGCAAGATAGTACCTGTGCATATGTACTATGAGGGAATCAAAGAAGTCGAGCACTACAAATTTCATTATCGACAAGTAGTTCCTCTAGCAGCTTGGGTGCCAGAGTTCTCCTAGTAGATAGGGTATAGGAAGGATCAGCCTGAGAGATAGGCGGGTGAGGGTAGTAGCCATCAGGGCTAGCTCACACATTTTTGATTAGTGACACTATTTTTTTTGAGATCCATGGGCTCTATTTTTGATAGCCCCATGGGAATTTGTATATATTTGATTGATACACATACATTTGATCCTGATTTGTACCATGATAGTTACATTATTGATATATATATATGATATGATATGATCGATTTGATTATGAGATGTACCCTACTTTATTTATGCATGATGGACGAATGTATTTTCTTTTATATATGCGATGTTCTATATGTGATGTATGTATGGTTCTATATGCAACATGACTTTATTTTATGTGATGTGACATATGCATGATTCTATATTATGCGATGAATGCATGATGATGCAAATGCAAATGATTTTAAAATTCTTAGACTAACAGATCCATATTATGCTCTTAAAGGATGATGATATATGCATGAGATGCTGTGACACATTCCTTTTCATTTTTAGTATTTTTTCAATATGTATGCATGGATGATATAATGATGTATACGATTATGCAATGGATGATATAATGATGCATATGATATGATGGTGCTTATACAGACGATATGATAATGTTTATGATTATGCAATGGATGTAAATGTATGGCTTATGAGATGCTTAGAATAACTAATCTATATTATGATGATGAAATGCAATGCATGTGAGATGATTAGTGTTTCCTATATGATATGATATGATATGTAGTATGTTGATGGTTTGTGGATGCGGGATGGATAAATTAGTTATTTTTTTTTTATTTTAACTATCATGGCACCATGTTAGCATAGAGAGAAGAAAGAAGAAATGAGATGAAGACAAGAGGATCCAACAAATCCAATGTCTACGAGACTTTATTAGAGATGATGATGATTTGCTTATCAGGAATTGGAATTTTAAAAGGGCTAGTTACCTTATTTTTGATAACACACATAGGCATGATGCATCAAAGTATAACGAACTAGGATGGCTTGCACCTAGTGTGATGCACTTTGACTTGACAATCAGATAGGAGTACTCTTGTTCACACCTAGCATATGAAACCTCATTCAGAATGCATTTCAAATATTCCAAGCATATCAAACCAAAACATAGAAAGGAAATCCTTCCTATGTGGTCAGCAAGACACCTAAAACACCCTCCCTACCAACCAAACAAAGTAGGCATGACCAAGGTTATATTACAAGAATATTCAACAATCACAATAGATAAAAGATAATAATCATTGAATCATTCCTTTCTCTCTAAATCCCTTTGTTTGGACATCATTGAGAGGTCATTGGAATGAGTGCAATAAGATAAGTTCAAAGCTAAAGATCAAGTTAAAAAACAAGCTAATGTTCTTCATACCGCTAGCCAAGACTAAACTACGGTGATGCCTGATGTTGATGTCCATTGTAGGAAGGATGCATCCTAGGACATGAAATTATTGGATGATTTTAGGATTTGATTGGATGATAGGCTATTAATACCAAGAGTTGACCAACTTGCTTAGCTATTGACCTAGACTTAAGACCTTGACATTTTGAGTTTTCACTCTTAATCTACTAGACTTGTTTCTGACTGTTTCACAAAAGGTTGAGGGTGTTGATGATTTATTGTGAGTGAAAGTGAGATGGGATAGATGGATTTTTTTGAATATTTGGATGTTTTTGATGTTTTGAAATGTTTTGAGGTTGTTTTGGTATTTTTGAGATGTTTTTCAAATGTTTTGATTTTTAAATTTTCTAATGTGTTGGGGTTTTCTAAGATTTTGACCAAGAGACTAATTTAAAGACCTATCCTAGGGGCCTTGGGGGATGATCAAAGATTAGCCTTGCCTATGTTATACATGCAAAGACCACATAGTTCAACTGACATAGACTCGATTATTGATGAGATATGGACAAATGAATTGACAGTTTATTGTGATAGACTCCTAAAGGATGAACATAAGTGTCTCAGGGGATGATCAAAGATCAACCTTTCCTACATTCAAAGCTTAGAGACCTGTAGTTTGACAAGATAACTCATTTTTTGACTTTTTCAACTGACCTTTTGACCTATTTTTCAGATTTTGATATGTTTTAGATGTTTTTGGATTTTCTGATTTTAAAGAAAAATTCAAGAATATGCATAAATTGATCCGATGAGAACATGCCCCCAACACAAAGCAATAGACTAATCCAATATAGGCAGGATAAACTGACCTTAAGAATGGGTCGAGTAGTACTAGGAGGGATCATGATACGAACACAGGATCAAGCTATGATGCAAATGTGGATGGGTGATGGTCATTTTTTGACTTTTTTGACTAACCTTTTGACCTATTTTTCAGATTTTGATATGTTTTGATGTTTTTGGATTTTTTTATTTTAAGGAAGACTTCAAGAATATACATGAATCTGATCCAATGATAACATGCCCCCAACACAAAGCAATAGACTAATCTGATATAGGTAGTACAAACTGACCTTAAGAATGGGTCGAGTAGTACTAGGAGGGATCATGATACGAACATAGGATCAAGCTATGAAGCAGACGCGGATGGGTGATGGATGAATGTGATGGAAATATGATGGATAGATGATGTAGAACAAGCTATGGAAATCTTGGTGGATGGAAAGTTCTTATTTACACAAGGTGCGTGTTTGCCAAGTTTTCACCAAGGTACTTTCCCAAAGCGCCACCGAAGTGGTTTTCACTAGAGGACAATTTTTCTCTTTACTGTTTTCAATCATTTTTCTATTTTTTTTGGATTTTTTTATTTTTTGATTTCTTTTGTATTTTTGAATTTATACCTTGCAAGATTAGGCATAATTTTTTTTGAGATGGGAGCTATTCACGGGCTCCTGCAGAGGCTTGCCTTTTAATGTTGATAACTGATATGCCCCTGAATTGTAACTTGCTATGATGATGAAGGGTCCCAACCAATTGGGTTCAAACTTTCCCTTGCTATCTAGATTTGGTACATTTTTCTAATTCTCCTTCACTACAAGCTCTCCTACTTAAAAGACCTGACTCCTGATCTTCTTGTTGTAGCTCCACTTGAGAAAGTTTTGGTAGACTTGCAAATGGTTTAAGGTATCCATGAATCACTCATCTAGTAGTTCCAACTCATTCAATCATGATACCCGATATTCTTCATCTGTGATGTGATTCTGCAATGATATTCTTAGGGATGGGAGCTCGATCTCAATGGGGAGAAAGGATTCTAATCCATAGACCAGGGAGAAAATGGTTGCACTTGTTGGCATGCAGATACTTTTTCGGTAGGCCCATAAGGTGGGATTTCGCTCCAGGTGCCAATCACGACCAATGTCTTTAATTTTCTTCTTGAGGATTTTCAGGATGGTCTTATTGGTAGCTTCTTCTTGGAAATTTCCTTGGGGGTAGTATGGAGTGGAAAGGTGATGTATATTAAAATTTTGGCATTGGTCTTGAACATCTTGGTTTTTGAAAGGTGTCTCATTATTTGAGATAATGGCTTTAGGGACACTATAGCGGAAAATTAGGTAGTTCAGGATGAACTTTGATATCTTCTTTCCTATGATTTAGGTCATGGGAATGGCTTCCACCCACTTCATGAAGTACTTTGTGGTGGTGACAATGAACTTATGACCACTAGATGAGGTGGGGGTAATTTTTCGGACAAGATTGACCCGCCATTGTGAAAAGGGCCAAGGTGTAACAATTGGGTGGAGCTCATGAGTTGGTGTATGGATGAGATACCCTTGTTGTTGACACTATAAACACCTTCATACATAGCCATGAGCTTCCCTTTCCATTTATGCCAATAGTACTTAGTTCGCAATAGTTTCTTAGCCAAGGTCATACCACTTGAATGTAAACCAAAAATGCCATTGTGCACCTTGATTAAGGCATTCAAAGCTTCCTCAACATTTAGGCATTGTAAAAGGGTTCCTTCAATGCTCCTATGGTATAGGGTATCTTCTAGGATGACAAAACAGGATGAATTCTTGATGAATGCTCTTTTAAGGTTTGGGGTTATATCAGCAAGGAGGAATCCTATTCTGAAGTAGGTGTATATATCATGATACCAAGGATCACTGGGACCAATGATTTTGCACACAAATTCAGACTCTGGCAGCTCAAATGCTGGTATGTGAAGCTATTCTATGAGGATTTTTTTCTTTTGGATGTTGCGTGGGATATCCAGTAGCAATCTGATTATTGTCATAACATCAATCACTCTGTTATTTTCTCTTGGTAGTTGCTCAAATGTGACATCTATGAAGAACTCCTTGAGGATTTCCACTAGTTTCTTGTATGGGGTTAATTTGTAATCCTTCATTTGATATTCATTATTTACATGGTTGATGATAAGCTATGAATCTCCATAAAGCTTAAGTGTCATGATCTACCACTACACTATAATTCTCAGCCCTATGACAAGAGCCTCAAATTCTACAATGTTATTTGTGCAAGGGAATGATAGATTTTATGATTTGGGTATGCAATCCCCTTGTGGAGTGATGAAGAAGATTATTTCTCTTGACTTTTTTTGTGTGTAGGATCCATCAAAATACATTTTCAAGTGATTTGCTACAATTAGGTTGAAGATTGATTCATTGGGGAATTCTGATACAAGTGGGTTTTATAAGTATATCGGTGCCTCTGCCAGTTGATCTACAATTACTTGTCCTCTAGTAGCCTTGTGTTCCACATACTCAATGTCATGCTTAGTCAAGATCATAACCCATTTAGTTTTTTTCCCTGTGAGTGTTTCTTTAGAAAGCAGATACTTGAGAGGGTCTATCTTTGCAATGAGCTTTATTTGATGTGCTAGCATGTGATGTCTGAATTTTTGTGCTGCGAACATGACTACTAGGAAATATTTCTCAATGGATGTGTAATTCAGTTCATGTCCCACCATGGTTTGACTGATGTAATAAATAGCTCTCTCTTTTCCATTTTCATTGTATTGTGATAAGAGAGCACTGAGAGCTGATGTTGTTGTTGATATGTATAGGATCAAGGGTTTGCCTAGAATTGGTAGCATGAGAATTGGTGGTGTGAGTAAGTACTCCTTGATCTTGTTGAAGGCATGATCACATTTATCATCCCATTTGTATGCTACTCCCTTGTGTAGTAGATGAGAATATGGGATAGCCTTATCTGCTAGTTGCACTATGAATTGACAGATAGACTGAATTCTTCCTTATAAACCCCTTAGTTGCTTCAATTTTTTAGGTTCTTCCATTTCAAGGATTGATTTGACTTTGGCGGGGTCTTCCTCGATTCCTCTCATGGATACAATGTACCCTAGGAGCTTGCCTTATTGTACCTTGAAGATACACTTTTTTGACTTAGCCAATATTTCATCCACATAATCTTCCATATTTTTGTGAGTCATATCATGGACGATTAGTGTCATGGCCCTTTGATAGGTAGCTCCTACATTTTTCAACTCGAATGAGATCATATTCTAGCAATATATCCCCCATGGACAAGTGAAGACCATTTTGTGTCGATCATCTTTAGCTATCATGATCTGATTATATCTTGAGAACTTATCCATTAATGAGAGCATCTCATGGCCCGCCATTATATCCACAATCATGTCAATGTTTGGTAGAGGGAAATCATCCTTGGGACATGCTTTGTTCAAATCTTTGAAGCCTGTGCAGATGAAGATGCCCCCAGTGGGCTTTGAAACATGTA
>VDFB02252616.1:170952260-170976175 GCA_007258455.2 Sequoia sempervirens
AGTGTCCACTCCCTTAATAGCATCTTGTGTAGGATCATTTTAGCCCCTGCACCAGCCTTTTTCCCCTCTCAAGATGCTTTAGCACCCCTTTTCAATAGCTACACTTGTGTGTCAACTTTGCATCAAAATTTGTGCCTTTCCCATTTGTGTCATTTTATAGCATGATGTGTCCAGAAACTAGCGTGTTGCACAAACATCTGTGCACCATGCTAGCATCCTACGATGTTTCAACACTCAAATAGTTGTCTCTGAGCATGTTTTCCACTTGTCACCTCCTTTGGTTAGTGGTAATGGATCGAGATGCCTTGTAACGATTGAAGAATATTCTTTTCCCTCCTTTAAAGTAGTATTTTCACCCCATTTGCATCTTCTAAGTTCTTTTGGATTCTTCTCTTCTTCTAGCTTCACTCCTAACTTCTCCTCTTCCTCTCCATCTTGACATTCTACCATCTTGCTCTTGCTTGTACAACTCCATTGCTTGCTACAACAACATTCTCCAAAGCTCTCAAAACTCCTTTTGCAACACTCTTGGTTCTTGTAGCTCCATCTCCCCTATCTCATGCTTGTGAGCATCTTGGGATTTTTCACATCCTCTTTCTATTGCATCTATACTTCATGATACAAGTTCTCCTCCTTGAGAGGGGATTTCTTTGATCACCTCTTTTGTGATACGGGTTCTCCTCCTTGAATGAGGTTTTCATTTATCACTCATACTTGTTGGTGCGGATTCTACTGAAGCAAGTTTTGCTTTCACCATATGCTTTGTTCACTTCTCTCATTATCTCTCTTTCTATTAGGTTGTCTATGGAGGTGGGAACACCAAAATGAGGTTTTGACTGAGGCAAACCCCTATATAGCCCCAAAACTTTCTCCAGATCTTACAGACACAAGTATTGAAGATATCTACTAGCTGGAGGCTTCATTACTTGGATTATTTTGAGCATCCTCTTTCCTTTCTTCTCCTTGTCTCTATTTGTAAATTTTTATCAATTAGATAGCTAGCAGTCATTTAGGAATTTTCTATGATAAACTCATTCTCTGGTCTATACGAGAAACCAGTGCATCTCTGGGATGCCAGTGCACCGTGTTGTCATTTGTATCCCACATTCAAGTCCTTTGGTTGAGAGCTTGTTCATTTATCTAGAAAATCTGTGACTTTCTCTTTCCGATTCTGAAACTCTCGATGTTGATTCCTAAGGTAGTTTAGGGTAGTTTTCCCTATGAGGCTCTCTAAATGAAGAGAACTTGTGAGTAGTGAATCCCCATTCTCTACAATGAATAACCTCTATGTCAATCTTTCTATTTATAGAAAAAAGAGGAACAAGCAAGGGAAAAAATACTAATCTTCCTTACCACCATTATTTAATACCTCAATCATCAATAATCTATGCACCAAGTATAAATAATTAGCTCATAAGAATCTTGGAGGTAGGTTCCCAAACATACTACCAATACAAGTGACGACATGTTCTTTAAGAATATTGCTCCCTCCAAGCCTTGAAATTATTTTGACTTGCACATATGATGAACAATCATTTATTTATTTATGAAATAAAATGTATTTTATGAAAGAAAGCTAGGTACATGGAAAAGATTCCAACACTAATCTATTAAAGGAGAGACTGTGTAAATTTCTAATGTTTCAAACCCTTATTTAGTTACAATAAAGGAGATGCACATAACAGGTAATTATTAACAATAGCATAGGTACAAGAAAACACATAACACCAAATATACATGGGAAAACCCTTACGGGAAAAACGCACACTCCAAACACACAAGCTAATCTGTATTATTTAGCATTTAAAAGGGTTACCATACAATTTTAAAGGAAATTTTTTTAGGAGTCTCACTCTACAACACATGTTTAAAGAAATTCCAGCCATATAACAACATCCCAATAGTTCTTCAACCTGTCATACTGAAAATGCACTAAGGTGCATCAATTATTTATAGCCTTCAACATGGAGAGAAGGTGCCAAAAACTTTCCATAAGAAAATCCCATGGCCAAGTGTGAACATGAGTTCATTATGGCATGTTGTCATAGTCAAAACCCATAATTTTAGGATTTTTCTAAATCCAACACTTGTCTCGTAGAAATTATCTTACAATCAACATGAAGGGCACTTAGACACATACAACTACCACATGCAAACTTGAGCACCCCATAAATGTAGCCTGACAATCATAGTGTGACATAGAAACTATCATACATGACTCTTACAACTATCATAGCAAGTTGTCATAGGTTTTCATAAATTTGACATAGAAACTTAAGATAAATGCCACCATTTTAGCCCCAAAAATAGTACCTATAAAGTGGGATTCCTATCACTAAAATAACTTACAAATTTTACATGTCACCTTCCATGTAGGTTGCCACCTCATCGGTAGGTTCCACAAAGTGACAACTAATGTAGTAGGAAACAAACATAGAAAATAATTAATTAATCACCTAAATAATAATTTGAATGCTAATACTCAAACGTTGAGACACCTTAATCTTAACATTCTCCCACTTGTTGAAGACCTATCAAGAGTCATTTGTAATCAACAGCTCAAGGCCATGAGGCCCATAGAAACGAAACACCATCTAAACTTCTCTATGATCAATGGCTTTGTCAATGCATCTACAACGTTCTTTAGGGTGAAAAAATTCTCCAATTTAACCTTCCCATCTTCCGCCATATCACAAATGTATTGGAACTTCACATTGATATGATTTATTTTGACATGGAAAATATGATTCTTTTCCAAACAAATGGCACTTTGACTATCACAGATAGATATCGTGATTTTCACTGCATCAATCCCACTGAACACAACCGCTTACGCCAAATGGCTTCCTTCTAAGAATTATTAGCTGCCATGTACTCTACTTATTTCATGAAAAAAGCAACTACAACCTACTACTTACTCATCCAACTAATGGCACCACCAAACATTATGAATACATAACCACTAGTGGATCTTCTACTATCAATATCTCCTACCCAATCAAAATCCACAAACCCATGAATATAAATTTAATGTTGAGGTATAATAGGATAACCATGAAAATATAAGGCATACTCAGAAGTACCCCACAAGTATCCGAAAACCCTCATAACTACATCCCAATGCACCCATCCTAGATTAGCCATAAAAATAACTTAGGATTCCCACTGCTTGGGAAATGTTTGGCATCATGCAATCCATAACATACATCAAACTTCATACAACACTAGAATAGGGTACTTAGGTCATATCCTTCATCTCAGAAGGATACTTTGGAAAATCCTCCACATAAAGCTTTGTCCCCTACATTACAAGAACAACTAATTGTCTACCTGAGTTGTTGAATCTCTCCAACACCAAATTCACATACTCTAAGTTAACCAAAGATTTTTTTAGCTCTATGTCTTCTAATCTTCATTCCTATGATATTTTGAGTTCTAGGGTGATCCCACAATACTAGTTTACAATTTTTGGCCAAACTAGACACTAAACTAATTTTTTCTAACTAAATCTTCACTTTCGGGCACCTATAGTGGCTAAACCATGAGGAATTTGAAGATGATGCAAACTAGTGATTTATGACATTTTTTCTATAGATTCTAAATTTTTTTTTTCAAAAATTTTAGAATCGGATTGCACTTCTTTTCCCATCTCTTTCGAAAACTATCTTTTTTCAGTACACCATTTTTAAGGAGTGATGCTCACCGTATACAACATAACATTTTTCCATGAAAGATAAAATTCTATTTTTTTTAATTTATATTTCTTACTATGATATGTAATGCTTCCAATTGGTTTCATAGTGTCTTATTGAATATTTTTTCCTTAATCAAGTTTCAAATTCAAACCAATTACAACTCAGACATAGGAGAATTCTTTACAACATAACCATTTTTGTATGTATCGAAACTCAATTTTTTTTCTTGGATCAAGGACATCAATATCTAGTGCACTGATATTTTTTTAAAAAATTGATAATCTTCTATTTTTCCACATGGGAAGAATGGAGAACTTGATTTTCGGTGAAAAACCTATGTTTAATCAAACTATAAAAACAAATGCATAATAAAACAAAAACATATTAAAATTATATTTGTTTGATAGCTCATTCTGAGGACTACCATCATCTAGTTGGGTCTATGAAGTCTCCAACATTTTCATTCTCAACTCAAGCTTCAAAGGGAAAAATTCTGGAGTTTTTTAGTGCTAGAGGGGGACAAGGGGGGTTTGAGCAAACCCCCTTTCCACAACCCTTTCCTTTTATTTTTTTCTCAGGAAATTTGGGACCTAGTATTTAATGGGCTCACTTGAACCAAAAGTTCATTCGAACCCCCAAAAACCAATTTTTTTTGCATGGGGGCATTTTTTGCAATTTTCCTTCTTCACTAGAATTGTAAACCAACTTTGTGGGTTTACCCTGCACCTATATATTTCATTTCAAAATATGATGATAAAGGTCAATGCAGGATCATGATGGGCCAAATAGGGCCCTTAAGTGGCAATGAAGATATAGAAAATAGACTTAAGCACCTTCACGTAAGAATTTGAATGGGTTATTAACATAATTTCAAAAATGTGTAGGAATAGAATTTGTAGAAAATTGAATGTAATTTGTAAGCTACTAGGCCTTTTTTGGAAAAAAGTAATTTGATTTGGCGAAAATTTAAAATTTCAATCCAGTAGTACATTAAATTTGGAAAAAAGTAATTTAATTTGGCAAACATTTAAAATTTCAATGCAGTAGTACATTAAATTTGGAAAAATAAAATAAAAATCAAGTGTTTATCTTGTCACCCTAATGAGGAGAAAAAATAAATATATTTTTTTGAATCTTTCAATATATGTAGACACATACTCAAATGCATGACACTTTTTTTTTGTAATTTTTCTGCAAGTAAATAATTAGTTATGAATTTTCTAGTAGGAATTTTTAAAAATATTAAAAATAATTTGTTCGACCACACTAACTTGGTCAAAAATTTATGAAATTCAATTTTATTTTATTTTAAACTATATTTTGTGACACATAGTGTGTGAGACATCCTTCATATTCAAAAGATGTATAACTATTTAAAAGTTATAGATGCTTTTCAATCATCCTATCAATCGAGAATTCTTAAATAGTGCTTGTAGAAAATTAATAATAATTACCTATTAAATTCAAAATAAAGCATATCTTATATTGGTAGAATGTTGACAATTTTTTGAATAAACCCTTTTCATCTCATCAAAACCAAATGAAAAAAAGTCATCAGCATGAAGGGTGAAATTCAAAAAACTCTTGCAACCCTTATAAACACATTGGGGATGTTGACTTTTTGGTTTAGACACTCCCAAGCCAAATCCCAAAGCAATAATAAAGCAAAATGGATATCTACTATTAACGGATATCTGATAGAAACATATATCTATTTTTGAATGTAAAAATGGATATATGCTATTTCAAGTTGAATGACAAATATCCGTTATTTTAATTTAAGAAATGAATATTTATTTATTTTAATAAAAAAATTTAATATATATAAATATCACTATAAATTTAAATTTAACATGTTATAATATTAATATTAATATAAATATTTATATATATTATATATTTATATATAATATAATATATGATAAATTGATATATACAAGGAAATATTAATATTAATAGAATATACATTATATTTAATATAAATATTCAATGTTATATTAAAGTTATAATATTAGATATTAATATAATACTATAGATTAAAATATAACATGTTATATTATAATATTAATATTAATATTAATATTAATATAATATAAATTATATTTAATATAAATATTATACATTATATTATATAAATATAATATTAAATATATTTAATAATATAATATTATAAAAAAATTATTTGATGGATTACTTGCAAATGGGTTTTAAATATTATATTTATTATAATAAAACTACAAGGCATTGAGAGCAATATATACATCTCTTTCTCACCTTCCCTTTATACTTTTTCTATCTCCACTCACCCTCTCCCTCTCCACTTACATTTCTCTCAATCTATCTCACCCTACCTCTCCCTCACTCCCACCTTCCCACTCTCCCTCCATCCCTCAAACTGAAGGTCACTCTCTCAACTTATCCTTCCCTTTATCCCTCACTTCCTCCCTCTCCCTCTCTCTACCTCTCCCTCCCCCCCCCCTCTCTCTCTCTCTCTCACACACACATCCTCGAGAGTACTAGTGGCCTCTCCAATAGGTAAATGGAAGGAAAAAGTCTCTGAATGCCACTGTTCCATGAGCACGATCATCATCACAGTGTGACATCAAATTGTGGGCATGTAAAAAATGTTTCATAACCCAACCATATCTAGAAAATATTGGTCCAACATGTCGAAACCAACAATAAAACTGAATAGATCTTGGGGTCATCACTCCCTCAACTATAGTGGTTTAAGGACCACTTGCAATCATTCAACACATGGTGTTAGGGATTCAATCTAAACACACAAAATGAAATGAAAATGATGAATAAACTTAAGGTTTTTAAAAGTCAAAAGCAAAAAAATTGTAGTAAAAGCAATGAAGTTTTCACAAAAGCAAAGAAAATAGGAAAATACGAGGAAATTTATACAAAAGCGATGAGGAATATTAGGAGTGCAAAAATCAAAAAGATTTTTTTTTGCAAGGGTACAAATTTATCACAAAAGTGTAAAATTATAGCAGACATGAATTACAAAAGTGAAAAAGTAGTTCAAAGGTGCAAAATGAAGTTAAGTGCACAAAAGAATATCAAAATCAAGCTTTTTAAAATGGAAAAAGTGTCACTTTAAGCGATTCCTGTGCAGCCGTCCCATACTCTTGAACCACATCTACACGATGTGGGGCTCTCCAAATCAACACCATATCTCCTCGAGAACTGAAAAAATGAGAAATCCTCTAGACAAGAATTCTCTATAGGCTCAAAGTGAAAATGAGGTAATAAGAAACCTAATTATCTATTTTTACCCTCCAAACCCCTATTTTTAACCTAGGAAACCCTAATTTTTACTTAGGTAACCTTCCTACATTTAAATTAAGAGTTCCCAAGAACATTTGAACCTAAATGAAAGACCTATAGACTTAATTTCTCATCATAAACACATGGGAACTGAAATAGAACAAGGTCGTGAGCCTGACCTCAAAATTGATTTTCTTAGTCAACCTCTCTAGGTTGCAGTATAGAGTCCTACCATCATTTTGCTGACCCCCAAGACACAATGGGGCATAATTTTTTTTCAAAAATCTTCCAATTTTAACATCGAATCTTTGAAACAAAGCAACCCATACTTTGTATTAAAGAGGGACAAAATGTAGACATGTAAAATTGACCTAACACCTATCACACATACTAAATGACATTTTTGCATCATCAACATCATTATCATCAACTATCACTGCATTTCACATCAAGTACATCAAAAAGCCTAATTTCCCCTATTAATCGAATAATACGATATTATTTAATTAATTCACTATTTCATTCATTTTTTTATGAATTAAATAAATTTCATTTATTTAATAAAGTCCTAAAACCCTATTTTTGTTATTAATTGAATAATATGACATTATTTAATCAATTCATGTTTCATCAATTTTGACCAATTAAATAAATTACATTATTTAATAAAGTCCTAATTTAACTTTATTTCATCTTGATTAGTTAAATAGCATCAATTATTTAATTATGTTGTTAAATCCCTTTATTCCCCTAAGTCAATTGAGTTATTAAAATCATAATAATTTAACTAACTCCCTTTCCCTCCAAATTTAAATAATTTGAATAAACTATTCAAAACCATTATAAAAAATGAAATCAAACTAATGCAACTTTGTTTGCAAAAGTCAAACTTGATTTGCACCTTCAACTTCAAAAAGAATTAATTAATTAAATCAATTAATTAATCATTCTCAACCACTTTCCTGATTGAGCAAATTATGAATCATTGATCACTCAATCTAATTCTTGACTGATCAATCTATATTCCTAACTGATCAATATATTCCTCAATCACACTAATCATGCAATCAATTTATACAGATTACATGCCCATCTAAATCCTCTCAACAACTTTCGACCACTGATCAAGATATTCTACTATGTGATCTTGAGATTGTCCATTTCAAATCACAATTCTATATAATAAACTTCTTTCCTCACAAAAATGGATCAAAGAATCAACCTATTTTGCACAATGAAGTACTATTGATATTCTTAATCACCATTGACAAAGCTTCAGCATATCTTCGATCACCAACACATGCATCATTCTTCAAATTTATTACATGTAAGAATTGAGGTTTCATAGTGATATGAACAACCTAACGTCTTGTGAATACACTCTAACACAAGATGATAATGCTATTCTTTTTATGAATTCATGTATGCTTTCATCCTTTGATCTTGTTTCTTGAATTCAGTAATAGTTTAGTTTCATTTCATGAGTGAAGGAATAGATCTATATTCTTTTTTTGATTCGATTAGTTTCTATTTCATTGCAATTATCTTGCTTATAAACTCTAGATTCCCCCCCCCCCCACAAATACTATTTCTATGGATGTATGCGATTATCCTATAAATTTAATCAGATTTGAACTTGATTTATACTTTATTTATTTCATATGGTTTTGAAATCCTTCACATAAAAATTATTAATATCCTTTTATTTCTTCATAGGCCACCTCTCTAAATTCTATACAAATTATATGGCTCACATAATCTTTACATTGGCTATGTCAACCTTCTAACTACTTGTGCTATCCTTTGGCTTCTCTATAGGCTTCAATAAATAGGTTTTAGAATTATAGCTTGATGATGAGAGCATCCTTGATTGAAATAAATTTATCTTCAAACCTAGACACCTCTAAAATTATATATATATGCAAGTCACTTATAGACCTACATTGTTTCTCTACATCCTTGTTGTAACATACTAAATTCTTATTCAGTGTGTAAAATTTACACAATATATCCATTTAAATATATCTAAATCTTTACTAGGTCTTCCAATTTACCCATGAAAAGAAGAAAAATGGACTACCTAGACCTCTTAGTACTCACATATTCTATACCCATGAAAACCCTAACCATCTATAAATTTTCATTACTATCAATTTAAAAAAAAAAAACTTGTGGTAAGTGACCATATCTCCATAGTTTAGTCCTTATTTGAGAGAATCTCCTTTCTACTTGTTTGTAAGCACCAAATTTTGAAGCTTCTAGTGATACCAACACAAAGAAATGATAATTGTAGCAAAAAAAGATGGAGGATAAAGCACTTAAATTTGAATGCATCTATCGCTTGTAAATGTAATTCCAACAAGATAAACAACATGCCTAAATCAAGCTCACATGAATGGAAATTCCACTTACTTCCCAAAATTTACTAGAATGATGGGAGGAATCCCAATATGGTGCAATATTAATAACCTCATTTCTCTTCTCTTGGCTTATATTTATTGATCATGAATCACAGAGTTTAATCCAAAACATCAATAGAAAAAAATTGCATAGTAAAATTGGGAAATATCTCATGCTAATAATTATGTACTTATAGGTAAAAAATGACCAATCCTAAATTTTTTTAATATATAAATATAATTTATATATTAAAATTATAAATTCTCTATAATTAAATAGATTGCACAAAATAGAAATATGATATGAAATATTTTGAAAACACTTGATAATAATTGAGAATAACAAGCCACTTCAAGGGGGACAATCTCCAAATATCTCTAATGAGAACACAATTCACAATATGATGATCAATTGAAACACTATTAGTGTAATTAATTAATTATTACACTAGCACAAGTTAACTTAGGTCTTGCATTATTTAGTCCTAGGTTGTATTTTTAGATAAATCATTAATAATGGGGTAATTCCCCTTTCCATGTTTGTAGGGGATAATATTCCTTCTAGAAGATGAGTTGTCCTAGAACTTATCTCAATCTTTTATCATTTCCTAGGTAGGGTTCACATGTTGTCACATGTAGTGTGATTTTGACACTTGGAAACATCTTATGCTTTTTAGGTTTTCACTCTTGCTTATTTATCAAGCACATGTACTCTTGTAATATATCATATCATCATAATAGAATCTCTATTTACATTCCATTGTTACAACACTTTCTATGTGGTTGAATATCTTTCCTATAAAAGGTCCTCCATTGAAGACTGCAGCTTCATTAGGCACACTATGACTCCATCATCTCAAAATGGTATTAGAGCTTTTCCAATGAAACTTCATTCGAGATCAAGAAAGTTGGTGTGCAATATTTTTTGTAGGCTTGGAGTTTTTCTTGCAGGCTAGTGGTTCTACCCATGAACCAACTAATTAGTCTAACCTCTCCATTGCATCCAAAAGGCCTCAAAACCCATAGATTGCCTGCTCAATCATCAAAATCGGAGACATATCATCTAAGAGCCAGTTGAGGTATTATCTAGGTTTTTCATTTTTCTTACTATCCATACAAATCTGTTGTAAAAAAATCTTCCCGTTTGGTCATCCTCTAAGGAATTTTTTTTAGATTATCACGCTTTTTTATTTCATCATTTGGGAAAATTTTCTAAATTTCACGAAAAAAAATATTTTTTGTGAGGGACTACCTATTTTAATTAAAGATCGGCATATTGGGGTTAAATAATTGTCATTGACACTATAGTTTTTTCACCTGTCAGCATCACTTATTACTCTACAAATTATATTTCAATATCAAACTTTTTAATTTATTTTTGAATTGCAATTTATATGCAATATTCAAAAATTTCATTTTTTGTTGGCTTTAACATCAAGTCTACATAATATTTTTTTTGTAGTTGGCCTCATCCCATCAGTCGACACCATTTGGAATCATCTATATGGTCACTGTCCACTTCTATCAGCATTTTTCCCAGCATCCATCGTCATCAACGTTCCCGCCAAAGTCTCTTGATAGCCCCTATTATGGTCCACTTGGTGACCAGGGGCTACCACTCTATTCAAGTGAAGCCACCCCAACTCCAGGCCACGCCACCTGGTCTCCACCCGCCAATCACTTTGATGTTGTCGATCCGGTGGAGAGTTTTTTTTAACTTCTGATAGCCCCTTGGTCATATCAGTGACCGAGGGCTGAATTCTTTTTTCCCAAGGGTGCTTATTTTTTGTTCCTAATCAGCCTTCCATCCAACAGTTTTTCTTCCAAAGCCCATATCTTCATGCCATGGTATTGAAAATTTACAAACAATATACCAACGAAAAGAGAATTTAGAGCACTATCCAATGGTTCCATCTATTTTGCAATATTTTTCTGATATAAAATTATAAATTCAACTAAATTCAACCCTTGACATTGGACTCAACAGCCAATATCTTCACATCATATTATCAAAATCCTGTGATTCTAGGGGAATTCAAGAGATATTTTAGTGTTTTTTTCATTAGTCTAGTCACTTTCTTCAATTTCAGCTCTAGGTATCTTTTATTGGTGTTTTGCAATTTGGTGCATTTTCCTGATTGCTAGGACATCCTGAAGCTTGAAGAAGAATTTCTTGATTTCAGAGGCATGTTTTTAGTTGCATATCATCTTTGGAAGTTTCTATTTTTTGTTGAAGGTCAATATCTTTGAATTATTGGATATTTGTCACATTTTGTTATGGGGTTTTCTTGTCATCCTTCACTGATCATGTTGGGAAAGGGAAACTATCAACAATGGAGAGATTGCATCATCAATCATCTTCAATCCCTTCATTTTTTGCCACATTTGTATGGTTTGGTTCCCCCTCCTAATAATTGTATCCATAAATTTGATTGGAATTGTTGAAGATATGATCTAAGGATTATTTCCATGCATGTTGTTGATGATGTTTTGAAAGCTATTGATCATCATAACTATCCTTATATAGTTTGGATTAATATTTGGGAGCTATATGGAGATTCAGACACTCCACCATTCCCTGATGATCATGTTTCAGAATGTCATTTGCCTCTTGGTTCTTTAGATCTGGTACCCCATGATGATATTGTTGTGTAAGAGGTTGTTTGTTTGCATTTCCTTGAATCTTCCAAAGAGATTGACAAGGCTTCTTAAGATGTTCCTCCTTCTCCATTAGAGACTATTGGTATCCCTTCACATTCAGTGATTCCTTGTCCAAATTCATTGATTGAGGCTTTCATCATCATTCATCGGGACACATTCAGTTTTCCAAACTTGGCATCACAAGATGGCTTTGTTTCAAGTATCACTAACTTCACTACTTTGATAGGTTTGGAGGACATTCTTGAGGGGATATCACTCCTCTATTCATATTCCACTTTGGAGAGTTTTCTTGAGTCTCCTCATCCTTCTATCTCGACCTTGATTGGGGATTCAAAGACTACCTTGGAGGCACTTTGTTTCTCTTCAGAAACTTCATGTATGAGACTTCTTCCCTCTCATTCCATTCAAGATTTGGATTTTCTTCAGCATCTTCCATTGGATTTTCTTCTTCCTAGTAGGAGACATGTGGTTTGGACATATTTGATGCTTCAAAATTCTTTCAATGGTTTTGAGGACACTTCATTTTGGGGGGAAATCTAGTCTCCATTACATTCATTGTATTACAGTCTTTGGATCTTGTTCAACATCAATTTCTACATCATCTTAGTTGGTCACCCTCTTCATTGATTGTGGTATCTTCTTCAATAAGAAAGGAGACACATGAGCAGTTTTCAAAGACATCATCAACATCCATATTCATCCTTCCTT
The DNA here is from genome assembly GCA_007258455.2 of Sequoia sempervirens. NCBI lineage: Eukaryota > Viridiplantae > Streptophyta > Pinopsida > Cupressales > Cupressaceae > Sequoia > Sequoia sempervirens. Next base: position 170,965,000 of record VDFB02252616.1, read on the forward strand.
CCTTAAACTCCTATCTGGGATGGGAAGCATCTCTACACTTGTGCTTGGTTTTGTTTCTTTCAAAAGGGAGACAAGTTTTTTGTCGACATTGGATCTTGTTTTGTCTTCAGACACTTACCATTTTTGCAGGTGATCACATGTTCTAGGGGGCTATATAGTCTCTCTCTCTCTCTCCTATGGTGGGGTTATTGATTGTATTATATCCATGTGACAAATGGTGTACTTGGGGGGTATTTGGGAGTCCTCCATTTTTCCCATCCTTTCTCACTTTTCTGCATTTTCATCTCCTTTTTGGAGAGGGGTTTTGTTCCCACTGGGCTTTCCCCTTTTCTTTCGTTGTGGGAGATTTGTTACATCTTCATCATGTAAATGGGTACCTAACATTTCCTCATAGCCGAAACCCATCATCTTTTCATAATCATTGCATTTCCTCCCTAAGTTGCACTTATGGCCTAGGGGTGTTAGTGTACTTAATTAATTATTACACTAGCATAAATTAACTTAGGTCTTGCATTATTTTGTCCTAGGTTTAATTTTTAAATAAATCATTAATAATGGGGTAATTCCCCTTTCCATGTTTGTTGGGGATAATATTCCTTCTAGAAGATGAGTTTTCCTAGAACTTATCTCAATCTTTTATCATTTCCTAGGTAGGGTTCACATGTTGTCACATGTAGTGTGATTTTGACACTTGGCAACATCTTATTATTTTTAGGTTTTCACTCTTGCCTATTAAATTAGGCACATGTACTCTTGTAATATATCATATCATCATAATAGAATATCTATTTGCATGCCATTTTTGCAACACTTTCTATGTGGTTGAATATCTTTCCTGGAAAAGGTCCTCCATTGAAGACTATAGCTTCATTAGGGACACTATGACTCCATCATCTCAAAAAACACTACCTCATACATACCTAATTATTCCAAGGATATTAGCCAAGCTAACTTAGATAATAACATATAAGCCCTAAGCTGACCTAAATATCTAAATAAGAATATAATAAAGATAATTAACTTAAGTAATAGCTAAGGTAGCAACAAGTTGACTACTCATAACTGTTAGAATTGGCTATGGATGCCACCCAAGATCTATGGACCAAATGGAAAGCACAAGAAAAGAGAGAGAGAATATGATATGACAAGAATAAACTGTATTCAATGTCATTAATATGATAATGATTATGATTGATTACAAATGAGAAAGACCCCTTGGTTATATAGCCAAGGTGAGAACATAGAGGGCATAAGATTATGACAAGTGTCAGAATCTTATGACATGAGATAACTAGGAAAACTTATCACTCCACAAAAGGTGGAGAGATAATCACATGATGTGTCCACAAAAGGTGGAAATGATGAGATAATGACATGTCAAGTCCACCAAAAGTGGAGATTCTCCAACAACCTCCTATGTGGTCCCTAAGTAAACTTAACTAAGGTGTAATTATGACCTAGGACAAGGTACAAGATATTTAATTACACCAACACCCCCCCTTAAGTGCAACTTAGGGAGTAGTGCACAAATGCAAACAATGCAAGATGGGTCCCGGCTACTAGGCCATGTTAGGTACCCATGTACAACAATGCAAGCAATGCAATGAAATCTCTCACAAGCGAGGAAAGGGAGAAAACCTCATGGGACAAACTCCCCCTCAAAAGAGAGAGATGAAATACAAAAGGGAAATACTCACCCATGCATGATAAGCAGTAAAACCCCATGTAGGAAAAAAAGACCCCCCCATAAGAGAGAAGTAGAAGAGAAGCAAGGCAGCCCCCCCTTAATGTTGAGTCTCCTGCAAGAATGGTAGAAGCTAGACATTGAATGTTGAAGATGATCCAATTTCGCCGAACAACGTTCCTCCCCTTAGGAAGAAACAAAACCAAGGATGTATGCAGGATATCAAGATGATGGATGATGTGTGATGATGTCTCTAAAGCATGCTCAAATGTCTCCATGTTGATGCCAAAAGCTGAACCACTCCAATCAGGAGTTCTAGGCCACACTATTGGGAAGAGTACAACCAACATCTAGTAGAGGCTAATGTAGAACATAATCCAAAGACAAGGATATCCCTCTAAGACAAAAGAAGCCTCCAAAAGTATCCACACTCACGCCAAACTGAGAAGAATGATCATGTAGAGAATGAACAAGAGGGTCAAGGTTTTCCCTCACAACAACTAAAGAAGGTGCATCTTCATCAAAGAGAAGATGAATGTCATCAATGGTGTCCTCCAAATCTGCAAGATGAGACTCCATAAACAAGTTTGAAATACCTATCAAGAAGTCATCCAAAGTAGCCATATTTGGAAGACAATCGTGATCCTCGCTGTGAGATTGGAATCACTAGGAGCCAAAACTGTAGCGACATAAGTATCATCAAGTACAACAGTCGATGGAGGAGATGAAGTGCATGGCTCAAGGACTGGATCTGATGTGAGTATGCCCAAGTTCAAAAAGCCAAATGTCTCCTCTGAATCATAGTTGTGATCAACAGCCGAATGAACAAAGTCATCATCAGAAGCAAACTGTGCAAAGGAATACAACCGAGATGAATGATCAACCACCCCAGTAGCAATGACATCTCTAGTCTCCAAGTCACGAATGATAACAGAATCAGGAGTGAACTCCACAGTTCTCCCATCTCCACCATGTGTAATCTGATATATGGAAAGCAGATTGTTCGTCAAATGAGGAACACACAAGACATCTTGAAAAGTGTTTTCCCCAATGCTAATAGATCCCTTCCCTGTTACACTCATGTATGTATTGTTTCCCATCAAGATAGGAGACATTGAACAAGGCTGAAATGAAGAGAAGATAGTTTGTGAAGATGCCATATGATGAGATGCTCCTGAATCTAGAAGCCATCTCCCTGATCCTGGACTTGAATTAGCACAAAGAGCTTGTCCTTTATATCCTGATATATATGTTTGACCTTTGTCCTTTTTAGACTGTTTTGAAGTGGAAGGAGAAGAAGATTTAGACATTCTAGAAGGCAAATCAATGTGATTCTTTTTGAGAAGATTCTTCAACTCATCAATATCCTTCTTGTAACAATAGTGTTCTTCATGTCCATCCTTCTTGCAATATGCACAAAAAGGTCTCTCCTTCTTAGATGATTCTCCTTTTGAAGAAGATTTTTCTTTGATTGATCTGAATGTGGATTATCCTTTACTTGATCTAAATGTTGATTATTCTTTTCTTTCTTCTGTTTCTTATCTGATTTTGATTCTTTCACTTGATTAACCAACAATCCCTGAGATTTAGAACTCTTGATGAGACCCATTGAGATAAGCTTTTGTTGCTCATGTATCAACATCTCAGAAAATGTTGTAAATGAAGGTGTAGTGTATGCAGACCCCATAGTCAATCTATGAGTATGAAAGCTAGAAACAAAAGAAGCATAATTAGGACCAAGCTTGTTCATTGTATTGTACACCAACTGCATGTCCTTATCAATTCCACATGCTTTACATTGCTCTTTTAGATCATTGACCTTAGTGATGTAGTCTTGGATGTTGTCAAAGTTCTTAGGATCAAGATTCATCAAATCATTATCAATTTGATAGCCTCTTACTTCATCTTTTATACCATACAATGTTTTCAATTTTTCCCAAGCTTCATGAGAATTTTACATGATTCAATTTGAAACAAATAAATCTTGGAGAAACTAGTCTAATAAGACACCCAAGAGTTTTGGCATGTTTGATCATCCATTTCAACTTTTCTCATCATCCTAGGGTTCGTGTAATTCCTATTTCAACATATAGAGAGTGACCTTCTGTCATTAGTATATTCCATGCATTTTGATGCCATGTTGAATAATTATATGATGTGAGCAACGGAACCTTAGAATGATCCATGAGAATGAAAGAGCAAAGCAAACAGATCAAAGAAATGCACCAAGAGACCCCCCCAAATCACTCAATCAAGAAACCCCCAAAGAAATATCTGATTTGGCACTTTATATTTTGTGCGTTTACAGTTGCTAGATGCCAAGAACAGTAAGCTAGACTTGATCTTAGTGCTTACAAATGCCAAAATAGTCCATAGTATCAAATAAAATTTTTGGTACAAGATAAGATCAATCTGATCCTACCACTGAGAAGTACACAAAAAATCATGCACTTTCAAAAAAAATTGCACCCAAAAATGTTACCGTAGGAGCAAGTTATGAGCTCCCGAAGTTCTCAAAATGAGGACGAAGCAGCAACACCTGTGAGAATCTGCAAATTCTGGAAAAACCAGGCACCAAAACCAAAAACTGATTGCACCAGTGCATAGAGCACGAAATTCTAGCCCAAATCAAAAAAAAATTGCTCGAAAAAAGGACTTAAAATGAGCAAGATATTAAGCTTCAAAGTTAGACTGCAAAATCCAAAATGCAAATGGTGAAGGGGTCAAAAATATTTGAAAGTGGCGACGTCGTGCTGACGTATGCTGACATCAGCCAAATAATGTCTTAAATTTGACGGTCTGGATCCTGTCACCAGAAAACGTGCCCATCGATCACCTGCCGGAATTTGGAAAAGATACTTCAGAATATTCACTTGAGTTGACGGAAATTCCAGCCGGAAAATTGTCCGCCGGTAGATGAAATGAGGCTGCCGGGTGAAGTGTTTACCGGTGGAAATGCCCGCCGGAGATTTTTATTGAAGCCATCGGAATTTGATTTGAATTCGCCGGTGGTTGGCCGCGGAGATGTGTGGGGGCCGGGGGCCCGCGTGGCCCACTGCCGTGTGGCCACGTGGCCTGCGCAGAGGGGCCCGCGGGTACACCGTAACCTGCGGTCTGCAGTACTGCGGAAATATCCGCAGAAAACAACTTTTGGCCCTCTATTTTTTTTTTAATTTTTCAATAATATTTTTTACAATGAAATATTTTGAAAGAAAATTTAATCGATACAATAGAATTTTTCATAAAAAATTTCAAAATATTTAACCGAAATTTTTATTTTCAGAAATCGCATTCCATTTAATTTATGACGCACCGGGGTCGCATCGCTCGCAAAAAAATTGCCTCACCGACAATCGCCCGGACCTTAATTTTAATTGACACGATCTTAGGGTTTTTGGCCCTTCTGACGCGATGGCGTGGTCGATTTGACCTAAAATGTTCCAAAATTGCAGCTACCTTCGGATCCGCAACCACTCTTCAGCTTCAAACCCTCATGATTTGGCCTCGTATTCCATTTGGACGAAACAAAAGGCAAAATCGACTATCTCGAACCTTCCTGACGCAATGGTGAGCTCAGATTTGCACCAGCAAGCTCAGATTTGAACCTGCAACAAAGAGCCACGAACGGAACATCCTCAGATCTGGAATCTCTCTTCAGAAAAAGATTCTCCAATGGCTCCAAACATGCTCTGATACCATGTTAGAATTGGCTATGGATGCCACCCAAGATCTATGGACCAAATGGAAAGCACAAGAAAAGAGAGAAATGATATGACAAGAATAAACTGTATTCAATGTCATTAATATGATAATGATTATGATTGATTACAAATGAGAAAGACCCCTTGGTTATATAGCCAAGGTGAGAACATAGAAGGGCATAAGATTATGACAAGTGTCAGAATCTTATGACATGAGACAACTAGGAAAACTTATCACTCCACCAAAGATGGAGAGATAATCACATGATGTGTCCACAAAAGGTGGAAATGATGAGATAATGACATGTCAAGTCCACCAAAAGTGGAGATTCTCCAACAACCTCCTATGTGGTCCCTAAGTAAACTTAACTAAGGTGTAATAAGACCTAGGACAAGGTACAAGACATTTACTACACCAACAATAACCCTATGCATACTCTAATATTAAGGGTGTAGCACACCCCCCTCTTCAAAGAAGCATTTCCCTTAATGCTAACTGAGTGTGGATTCTTTTGAATGAACTCTTCATCCTCTCATGTGGCATCTTTAATTGATAAATTCTTTCAATAGATGAGATACTTGTTGATTTTTCTATTCATCAACTTCTTTGTGTGTTTCTGAAGAACAAAATCTAGTTCCAAAGTTATTCTTCCTTCTTCATCAAGCTTTGGTAATATGGTTTATGTATGAATATTACACCCAATTACTTTCTTCAAATAGGAAACATGAAAAATTGGATGTATCTTTATAGTTGAAGGTAACTCAAACTTGTAGGCAACACTACCTATCTTTTTCATGATTTGATATGGGCCAAATATTTTGGGGAAATTTATTTTTCTTTATTTGTTTCTTCAATGATATTTTCACATGTACATGGCTACAATCTCAAAAAAATCCAATATCCAAATTCAAAAATCCTTTCACTACAATGTTGATTAGCATGTTGCTTCATTCAATTTTGTTCAATGGATAAATTTTTCTTGAGTCCTAAAAGTACTTGTTCTTGATGATGCATACAATCCTTCACATCTTGGTGACACCCTCAAACATGATGTGATGGATGGAGGATGACATTCATATAGTGCCACAAATGGAGATATTTTTTGTGAACAATGGAAGGAATTATTATACCACCATTCTACTAATGGTAGCCAATATACCCATTGATACTATTTATCTAAAGAAAAAACATAGATACCCCTCCAAACACTTATTAGCAACCTCAATTTTCCCATTAGATTAGGTATGGTATGAAGAGATATGAGCCTATTGAGTATCCAAACATGAGAATAAATATGTCCAAAATTTACAAGTAAAGATAGGATCATAGTCACTAACAATAACCTTAGGCTCTGTAGACATGTAAATTATCATGATTGATAATGCATACTCGAATTTGACTTACTAACACCAATTCTTCTTGAATCATCCTCTTTACTAATTATTTAATTAAATAATCCTTATTAAATGATTAAATTCATCGAATTCCTCCTTTAATTAAATAAATAAATATTTATTTCATAAAATCATATTTCCCCTTTTAATTGAATAAATCAATCTTTATTTTAAATCATCATATTCTCCTCTTTAATTAAATAAATTAATTTTATTTAATTAATCTTCAAAAGTTCTCCATTTAATTGAATAGATCAAATTTATTTAATTAAATCACTAATATTCATTATCCCTCTCATTTTGATTTATTTAAATCCTAAAATCTAAGTCAAAAGTAAAAATCAGCTAACCTCTATTAAAATTAATCAAATCATGATTAATGCTAATCATAATCCCTCAAATCCTCTAGATTTTTGCAACTTGTGCAAAAAAATCAATTTAATTGATTTATTAAATCTTCCTTTTTCATTCAAAAAGGCATCAAGTGGGAATATTCTCCAAAATTTGAATTCTCCCTCCCAAGTGTCTTATCCTCCAACTTGGCATTTATGACTCTTACAAGTCCTTTTTTTGAGCCAAGTGGCATTTAATTCATTCTTCATCTCCCTCCAACATGTCACTTCTCAAAGTTTTGAAATTCCACCTAATTGCACATTAATGTGCACATTCATCCAAATGTTCTCCACCTTTTTCCACTCACATGTTGACAAGTGGAATTTATGCTATTGGTTGGTGTTTGATCCCATGTTTATCCATTTTTCTTCATCCTCCATCAATCTCTTCTAAAAATAAGAGGCTTTCATTTAGATTTTGGATCCACAATCTTATGCACAAGTTCAATATTGCCATTTGAATTCATAGCAGTTTCAAGGCATTCTCATCATTTAGCTTATCAAGGGTTGGGAAAGGGCTACTTTCCTTATCAAAGTAGCACCAATCCACTATGGAATAGGTATGAACATGCTTTGTTACATGTTTGCATTGGTGTCTTTCATCTTTTGTTGTTTGGTTTGCATTATGAAGCATGTTTGATTATTTCATAGAGGTGTTATTTTTTCTTTGTTTTGAATAACTAACAATACTAATGTGTGATTAAATTTTAGCATTTGCATATTTTAGCATTTACATCTAATCTTTGCATCCATAGTCATCTCATTTAAATTAAACAATTTTTTCTTTATTTGATTTAAAACTAACACCATCCTCTTTAATTAAATAAATCAAACTTTATTTAATTTAGTCTAAATTCATTATTCCTCTCACTTTGATTTATTTAAATCCTAAAATCTAAATCAATTTGTTAAATTAGCTAATCTCCTCTTAGATTAATCAAATCCTAATTAATCCTAATCTTAATCACTCAAATCCTCTAGATTTTGCCACTTTCTCATGAAAATAATTTTAATTGATTTATTAAATCTCTATTTACTTTCAAAAAGGTATCAAGGATGGAATATTCTCCAACTTTGAAATTCCACCTAATTACATTAATGTGCACATTCATCCAAATGTGCTCCACCTTTGTCCACTCACATGTTGACAAGTGGAATTATGCTATTGGTTGGTGTTTTGTCCCATTAATCCACTTTGCCTCTTCTTCCATCATTCTCTTCTATAAATAGAAGGCTCTCATTTGGATTTTGGATCCACAACTTTATGTAACATTATTATCTTCAAGTTTGTACGGTGCTATGTTAGAGATGGAGATGACAGCGGAGGCAAAGGAGGAGGTGGACCACCTCTGAATCAAAGAGGGTAGAGGGATCAGGGGCACATAGACTAGCAAAGAGATGGTGATAGGTAGTAGAGAGATGGGGATCCACAGAGGGATGCCCCAAGGGACCCAAAGCAATAATGCCATCCTGGTTCTCTATACCTTGATGCATAACGTATTGCAATTCTTAGCCCTATGACAAGACCCTCATATTTTGTGATGTTATTTGTGCACGAAAATGATAGCTTGTATGATTTAGGTATACAATCCCATTGTGGAGTGATGAAGAAATAGAAGGCTCGGGTATGTTTAGGATCATGATGGGCCAAAAAGTGGCGATATTATGGGTATTTGTAGGGTATGTGGCTGACGACTTTTTTTTACCCAAAATTGATGAAACAAAAAGGGTTTTTAGAGGATATTCTTAGCTTTCCACCAATATAAATTATGCTTTAATTTGAATTTAATAAATAATTATTGTTCATTTTCTATTAGAACTATGACTAAAGTCCTAATCGATAGGCTAATTGAAAAACATCTATAGCTTTCAAACGGTATCACATTTTTTGAATCTGAACCATGTGTCACATTCTATGCTTCACATACTATAGGATTAAATAAAGAAAAATTAGTTTCAGAGTTTTGACCAAGTTAAGGTGGTTAGACATCTGAGTTTTATATTTTTTAAAAGTTGTAATAAAAAATTCATAATTAATTATTTATTTGGAAAAAAATTACAAAATAATATGCATCACATCTAGACACTTAGTCATCTACTTATATATAAAATCTATAAAAAAATATTATCATTTTATTATGGTTAGGGTGGTCAGATAGACACCTACTTATTTTTCCCTCAAATTTAAGTACTATTGGTAATTTCAAATTTTCACCAAATAATTTCTTTTAAAAATAAACCTACTAGTTTAGAAACTAAATTCAATTTTCTTACAAATTCTATTCTTACATATTTTAAAATAATATAGATAACTTATTCAAATTCTTTTACGTCAAGTTTTCCTAACGTGATTTTTCTAAATTTTTGCCACTTAAGGGCCTATTTTTTTCATGATGATCCTGTACATACCTACTCTCATTTGGATTTTCGATCCACAACTTTATGCAACATTATTATCTTCAAGTTTTTTAGAAATTTTCATCCATCTTTATCCATTTTCATCCATTTTTATCATTTCATAGCTAGGTTATGGAATAATGTCACCAAGGAGCCTCAAATATTCACCATTGATCATCAAGCTTGGAAGGGATTGGGAAAGGGCCATTTTCCACATCAAAATGGTACCAATTCCCCCATGGAATTGAGAGTTTGTTTATTTTGAGCAAGATTAGATACTTTTATGTTTATGTAATGGATGCAAATGTATGGTTTATGAGATGCCCATCTAATCTTTATTTGGCTTGTTGGATCTTATCTCTTTTTTCTTCTTTCCACGCTAACATGGTACCATGATAGTTAATCACAAAATCATCACTAATGCATACATCTTGCATCCACAAACCGTCAACATACTACATCCATATTGCATCCACAAACCATCATCATACTACATAACATATCATATCATGTAGGAAACATTCATAAATCTCACATGCATTACATTTCATCATTACATGATATAGATTGGTTATTCTAAGCATCTGATAAACCATACATTTGCATCCATTACATAAACATAAAAGTATCATCACATAGGCATTATTAAGAATTCATACACACCATCAAAACATCCATTGCATAATCACATAGGCATATGCATCATAACATCATAACATAGACATCATCCATATCATCCATATATACATCATCATATTATTCATTTGCATCGTCACATATACATCATCATATCATTCATTTGCATCATCATATAGTTCATCTACATAATAAAATAGGTATCATAATAAAAGAATCATCACATCATATTACGTGCATCATCATGTCATCCATACATATTGGAAAATGTATTGAAAAAGAAAAGAGCATCTCATACATTTCATAATCATAGCATATAACATCATCATCCATATAGATCTATTATTTAAAGCATCTTAAATCATTTACATGTCATACCGTTTGCATCCATATCATCCACACATCATTATCATAAAAAAGTGCATAGAAAGATACTGAAAAAGAAATGCATCCATACATAAACATCTGCACAATCATTACATCACATTACATAAAATAGAATCATCACATTTCATGTCATCACATCACATATAGGAAAGTAAAAACATCCATCCATCATGCATAGATAAAATGGAACACATCATATCAAATCATCCCATATCATTTATATCACCAAAAATGTAACTGTCATGGTACAAAGAATCAAGATTAAATGTGTGTATCAATCAATATAATACAATCACCCATGGGGCTATCAAAAATTGAGCCCACGGATTACAAAAAGAGTGGGGTCTCTGATCAAAAATTTATGAAGCTAGCCTTGATGGCTACTCCTCTCGCCTGACTATCTCTCAGGATGATCCTGCCTCTAATCTGTTTGCTCTAAGAAGTCTAGTGCCCAGGTTGCTCAAGGCACTGCCTAATGATAATGTACTCTATAGTACTATGCCTCTCTGACTACGTCTTAGTACATGCATGTCAGGATTGTCCTACCCTGTGTGCTCTCAAGCTGCTGGTGTCTCCTAGTCTCC